>WNWK01011507.1:0-64201 GCA_009830355.1 Cherax destructor
GGAGTAAGATATGAGAGGAAGTGTGAAATAAACCCAGTGAGGAGCAGGGGTGCAGTGGGGACAACAAGGGAACACTATCATCATCTGGGGTCCCAGACTATTCAACATCTTACAAGAAGATATCAGAAACACAGCTGGAACAAGTATAGAAGCCTTCAAGAGGAAACTGGACATGTTCACCAGGTGCCAGATCAACCAGGCTATGATGGATATGTTGGGCAGCAACAGTCTGGTAGACCAGGTAAGCACCAGACGAGCCTGGCCCATGGCCAGGCTCCGAGAGTAGCTAAACTCTCGAAACTCTTCAAAGGTATATCCAAGGTTGATGAACACGGAGTTCCACAAGTCTGGGCCTGGGGCAGAGTGCATTGCCATGTCATTTATCACCTTTTCGAAGTCATTTGGCTTCAGGATAATATCAGATAGGTTCGAATCTACCAAACTCTGTGTCTCTCTCATAACAAATCAATTTAGGTCTTCGACTTTCAGTCTGGTTAGCGGCTCCTAACCATCTGTGTAGGACCCATCCCATTTAAGTAGCGGCCCAATACTGGATGTTGTTCCCAACTTTGATTTGGCATAAGAAAAGAAATATTTTGGGTTTCTTTCAATTTCATTTATGGCTTTTAGTTCTTCCCGCATTTCATAACTTCTGTAAGCTTAGTTTCTTTAGCTTTAGTTCTATGTTTGCTATTTCTCTGACCAGTGTCTCCCTACGTATTACATATACATACTATATTGGCCTCTGTTTGCCGCTCCTTTTCCTTAAAGGAATTTGCCTTGAGCAAACCTCAAGTGCCACAGAGTTAATTTGTTCTAGACATAGGTTTGTATCCGTGTTGCTTAGGCTATCTTCCCAGTTATTTGGTCTCACCTTATATTTTTGTTATTGAAGTTGAATTTGGTAAAGGTTCCTCGTGACTGATGACATTTTGTTGGTCTGGGTCCCGCACACACTTGTCTGAACCTCTATTATGTTGTGATCTGAGTATATTGTTTTTGATATGATGACATTTCGTATCAGATCATCATTGTTAGTGAAGATGAGGTCCAGTGTATTCTACAATCTTGTAGGCTCAATTATTTGCTGGTTTAAGGTGAATTTGGTACAGAGATTTAAAAGTTCTTGTGAGTGCGAGTTTTCATATGAGCTGCCTCAAGCCTCAAGCCATAGAATCTCCAGTGTATCATGAGTCTGATAGACACTCAGACACTCGATAGACACTCTGACTCATACGATACGACACTCTGATACGACACTCAGATACACGACATTGAGGTCGCCGTCTGCGCTCCTCCTCTCAACATTGATTCCTAAGATTTTCTTGGGTTATCCTGAGTAATACCTGACCAGAGCTGAGAGGAAAACTTGCTTGTAGTACCTTCCAGCCCCATTACTTCAAGAGCACCATCCCTTCAAGAGCACCATCCCTTCAAGAGCACCATCCCTTCAAGAGCACCATCCCTTCAAGAGCACCATCCCTTCAAGAGCACCATCCCTTCAAGAGCACCATCCCTTCAAGAGCACCATCCCTTCAAGAGCACCATCCCTTCAAGAGCACCATCCCTTGAAGAGCACCATCCCTTCAAGAGCACCATCCCTTCAAGAGCACCATCCCTTCAAGAGGAGGCGACTAGCATTGTTTCTCCCTTCCATCCTACCATACACCACCACATTCAGAGCACCACCACTATTCAAGCTGTCTCTGATTCCTATCTATCTCTTCAAACTCCATCCGTTCAAGAATTGACCATCCTACCGAGTTTAAACGAGCCATCTTGCCCTGTCCCTCACAGGAGCTGTCCTCACGCCAGGGTAGGGCCTCCTGCTCAGGAGGTCCCATCCCTCGAGGAGCAGCATGCTCATCCCTCTCAAGGGAGTGCCCTCACTGCCGGGAAAGTTCCCTCACTCTCAGGGAGCTGTCCCCCACTGCTCGAGGAGCTGTCCCACTGCTCGAGGAGCTGTCCCACTAGCTAGGGGGCTGTCCCCCACTGCTCGAGGTGCTCCCCTCCTGCCGTCTGTCCCCTCACTCTCGAGGTAGGCTGTCCCTCACTTCAGGAGTCCCCCACTGCTCGAGAGCTGTCTCACTGTCAGTAGGCTGCCCACTCTCGAGGGTGATGTCTCCTCACTGCTCAGGCAGCTGTCCCCCCCTTGCTCGAGGAGCTTCCTCCTATCTTACTGCTCTGCTTTCCGGCAGTAGGCTGTCCCTATGTCAGTCTGTCTACGCTCAGGTAGTGTCCCTCACGTCGATTGTTACTGCCATCCCTACTGCCGTGTAGCTGTCTCTTTACTGCAGTATCACGCTCGAGTAGCTGCCCCCTCACTGCTCGAGGGTAGGCTGTCCCCCCTCACTGCTCGAGGGTAGGCTGTCCCCCTCACTGCTCGAGGGTAGGCTGTCCCCCTCACTGCTCGAGGGTAGGCTATCCCCTCACTGCTCGAGGGTAGCTATCCTCCTCACTGCTCGAGGGTAGACTGTCCCCTCACTGCTCGAGGGAAGTCTGTCCCCCTCACTGCTCGAGGGTAGGCTGTCCCCCTCAATGCTCGAGGGTAGGCTGTCCCCCTCAATGCTCGAGGGTAGGCTGTCCCCCTCAATGCTCGAGGGTAGGCTGTCCCCTTCACTGCTCGAGGGAAGTCTGTCCCCCTCACTGCTCGAGGGTAGGCTGTCCCTCTCAATGCTCGAGGGTAGGCTGTCCCCCTCAATGCTCAAGGGTACGCTGTCATTATGGGCTGACCTTCATAACTCAGCTGATTTAGGATGTTTAGGTCTGCCACACAGGCAAGTTTTGCTTTTTTTTTTAAGGCAGTTTTGGTGTGTGATGTACCTTCCCAGGCATCATGACATGAATACGTGTAAGGATACGTGTTCCAGACAATCAGAAATCTAAGCAAGAAATGCTGCGATGTATTTGTTCAAATTTCCCGGTTGCACCAGTTGATCTTTTTAATACTGGCTCTGGTGCAGTTCTGCTGCTCTCTTCTGAAGAGGAACTACTTCAGCTACTCAAGACTGATGTTCTAGATAAATTACAGAATCTGGGAGTTATCCCCATTCCTCCAGACAGTTATCAAGCTCAAAGAACTGTCTTTGTGGCACGTATAAATATTTTTATGAGATACTGTTCTACAGAACAACTTATTGCAGACCTTAGTAACGAGAATCCTGAAATTACATTGCTCAAGGCGTATAAATTTTCTAATCCTTCCAAACACTAAAATTAATCCTGCAAACTCCAGAAGAAGCTAAATCCCTGTGTCAACATGGCTTCAAATACTCTGGCACCAGATGTACTACTGATCAAATCTCCTTAGAGAGATATGTTCATGTCATGCAATGTTTTAAATGCTATGAGTTTGGACATAATTCAAATAAATGTGGCAGTCAAACACCTCTTTGCAGTATATGCTCTGGTGAACATGTTTTTTCGAGATTGTAATAATCGTAATAACACCATGTTCGTCCTTTGCAAAGGAAAACATCATGCTGTTTCCCCAAACTGTCCTGCTAGGAAAGATGCAATTCAGAAAATTCTGGAGGCAAAGAAACAGGCAACCTCTACGAAACCCACTACTCAAGACCCTCCAACATTGTCTCAGACTTCATTTCCTAACCTCCCTGGATCTGGTGGAACTCCTTCAGCCACCTCTACTAGTGATAATGTTTGGACTTCTGCCCCTCCTGCAGCACCCCAGTCTACCCCTTATGTGTCTCAAGTTCAAGGGTCAGCACCATTCCCTAAATCTCCTGGATCCTATATGGAAGAGAGAGGTAAACTTATGTTCATGCTGGCCAAGGAGATTGCTGGAAACAATGTTAAACTCTGTTCCTCCATATTCAATGACTTGTTAGTGGCCAATGGGATTAATCCCATAATTATCCCAAATAATGTACAGTTGATTATGAACCAATCTCCTCAAGATAGGACGTATGTGCCCTCCACTATTCCCACACATGAGCAACCTTCTTCCTTCACTCTCAACTCTACTGTAATGACAGATCCAGTACCAACTCAGCCTGATTCATTAATACCTAACTATGTAACTGCACCAGACAATGGTGCTCAAACTACCGCTACTGAAGCTGACCCTGTAATACAAATACCTCCACATATTACTTCAATTGATCTGTTGAACTCTCCCTTGGAGCAACCTATGTCTCCTCCCCATGAAGGATCTTTGAGGTCAGGACATGTATTTAACACACCCCATGACTCAGATGACTCTGATGCTTCTTTAGATTTCTCTATTTCCAGTGAGGAAAGGGTCATAGTCAATACGCAACTAACCACTCAAAGCTACGCTTGGTAAATTAGACACATATGCAACACTTGGGTATCTTTATTGAGGAAACGTTTCGCCACACAGTGGCTTCATCAGTCCATACAAAGGAGAATCGTGAAGAACAGGAGGAGTGTGAGGTTGTCAGGCCCTCAATCTTGAGACGATGTTGTCAGTCCATCAATCTTGAATAGAATAACAGCATATGAGCAGAGGGAGCTTATATACTGTAGACAGGAGAGGTGCAGCAGTTGTAGGAGGTGTCACATTTGTTCAATGTGGAAGTAGGTCGTGCCCAAGGAATAGACAAGCGAAGAAATCCCTGTATTAAGATACCAAGATGTTGCAGTGTCAGACAGGATGTGAATGAATGGTTCAGAGAACCGACGAGTTGGTAAATTAGACACATATGCAGCACTTGGGTATCTTTATTGAGGAAACGTTTCGCCACACAGTGGCTTCATCAGTCCATACAAAGGAGAATCGTGAAGAACAGGAGGAGTGTGAGGTTGTCAGGCCCTCAATCTTGAGACGATGTTGTCAGTCCATCAATCTTGAATAGAATAACAGCATATGAGCAGAGGGAGCTTATATACTGTAGACAGGAGAGGTGCAGCAGTTGTAGGAGGTGTCACATTTGTTCAATGTGGAAGTAGGTCGTGCCCAAGGAATAGACAAGCGAAGAAATCCCTGTATTAAGATACCAAGATGTTGCAGTGTCAGACAGGATGTGAATGAATGGTTCAGAGAACCGACGAGTTGGTAAATTAGACACATATGCAACACTTGGGTATCTTTATTGAGAAACGTTTCGCCACACAGTGGCTTCATCAGTCCATACAAAGGAGAATCGTGAAGAACAGGAGGAGTGTGAGGTTGTCAGGCCCTCAATCTTGAGACGATGTTGTCAGTCCATCAATCTTGAATAGAATAACAGCATATGAGCAGAGGGAGCTTATATACTGTAGACAGGGGAGGTGCAGCAGTTGTAGGAGGTGTCACATTTGTTCAATGTGGAAGTAGGTCGTGCCCAAGGAATAGACAAGCGAAGAAATCCCTGTATTAAGATACCAAGATGTTGCAGTGTCAGACAGGATGTGAATGAATGGTTCAGAGAACCGACGAGTTGGTAAATTAGACACATATGCAACACTTGGGTATCTTTATTGAGGAAACGTTTCGCCACACAGTGGCTTCATCAGTCCATACAAAGGAGAATCGTGAAGAACAGGAGGAGTGTGAGGTTGTCAGGCCCTCAATCTTGAGACGATGTTGTCAGTCCATCAATCTTGAATAGAATAACAGCATATGAGCAGAGGGAGCTTATATACTGTAGACAGGAGAGGTGCAGCAGTTGTAGGAGGTGTCACATTTGTTCAATGTGGAAGTAGGTCGTGCCCAAGGAATAGACAAGCGAAGAAATCCCTGTATTAAGATACCAAGATGTTGCAGTGTCAGACAGGATGTGAATGAATGGTTCAGAGAACCGACGAGTTGGTAAATTAGACACATATGCAACACTTGGGTATCTTTATTGAGGAAACGTTTCGCCACACAGTGGCTTCATCAGTCCATACAAAGGAGAATCGTGAAGAACAGGAGGAGTGTGAGGTTGTCAGGCCCTCAATCTTGAGACGATGTTGTCAGTCCATCAATCTTGAATAGAATAACAGCATATGAGCAGAGGGAGCTTATATACTGTAGACAGGAGAGGCAGCATAGGAGGTGTCACATTTGTTCAATGGAAGTAGGTCGCCCAGGAATAGCAAGAAGAAATCGTATTAAGATACAAGATGTTGCATGTCAGACAGGATGTGAATGAATGGTTCAGAGAACCGACGAGTTGGTAAGACAATATGCAACACTTGGGATTTTATTGAGGAAACGTCCCACACGGGCTTCATCAGTCCATACAAGGAGAATCGAAGAACAGGAGGAGGAGGTTGTAGCCAATCTGAGACGATTTTCGTCCATCAATCTTGAAGAATAACAGCATATGAGCAGAGGAGCTTATACTGTGACAGGAGAGGTGCAGCAGTGTAGGAGGTGTACATTGTTCAATGTGAAGTAGGTCGTGCCAGAATAGAAGGAAGAAATCCTTAAGATACCAAGATGTTCAGTCAACAGGATGTGAATGAATGTTCAGAGAACCGACGAGTTGGATAGACAATATGCAACACTTGGGATCTTTATTGAGGAAACGTTCCAACGTGGCTTCACAGTCCATACAAAGGAGAATCGAAGAACAGGAGGAGTGGAGGTTGTCGCCTCAATCTTGAGACGATGTTGTCAGTCCATCAATCTTGAATGAATAACAGCATATGAGCAGAGACTATATACTGTGACAGAGAGCACGTTGTGGAGGTGTCACATTTGTTCAATGTGGAAGTAGGTCTGCCAAGAATAGGCAGGAAGAAACCTTAAGATACCAAATGTTGCAGGTCAGACAGATGGAATGAATGTCAGAGAACGACGAGTTGGTAATTAGACAATATGCAACACTTGGGTATCTTTATTGAGAAACGTTGCCAGGCTTATCAGTCCAAAAAGGAGAATCGTGAAGAACAGAGAGGTGAGGTTGTCAGCCTCAACTTGAGACGATGTTTCACCATCAATGTATAACCATAAGAGATTATACTGTAGACAGAGAGGTGCAGTTAGGAGGTGTCCATTTGTTCAATGTGGAAGAGGCGTCAGAAAGGCAAGGAAGAAATCTGTATTAAGATACCAAGATGTTGCAGTGTCAGACAGGATGTGAATGAATGGTTCAGAGAACCGACGAGTTGGTAAATTAGACACATATGCAACACTTGGGTATCTTTATTGAGGAAACGTTTCGCCACACAGTGGCTTCATCAGTCCATACAAAGGAGAATCGTGAAGAACAGGAGGAGTGTGAGGTTGTCAGGCCCTCAATCTTGAGACGATGTTGTCAGTCCATCAATCTTGAATAGAATAACAGCATATGAGCAGAGGGAGCTTATATACTGTAGACAGGAGAGGTGCAGCAGTTGTAGGAGGTGTCACATTTGTTCAATGTGGAAGTAGGTCGTGCCCAAGGAATAGACAAGCGAAGAAATCCCTGTATTAAGATACCAAGATGTTGCAGTGTCAGACAGGATGTGAATGAATGGTTCAGAGAACCATATGCTGTTATTCTATTCAAGATTGATGGACTGACAACATCGTCTCAAGATTGAGGGCCTGAAAACCTCACACTTCTCCTGTTCTTCACGATTCTCCTTTGTATGGACTGATGAAGCCACTGTGTGGCGAAACGTTTCCTCAATAAAGATACCCAAGTGTTGCATATGTGTCTAATTTACCAACTCGTCGGTTCTCTGAACCATTCATTCACATCCTGTCTGACACTGCAACATCTTGGTATCTTAATACAGGGATTTCTTCGCTTGTCTATTCCTTGGGCACGACCTACTTCCACATTGAACAAATGTGACACCTCCTACAACTGCTGCACCTCTCCTGTCTACAGTATATAAGCTCCCTCTGATCATATGCTGTTATTCTATTCAAGATTGATGGACTGACAACATCGTCTCAAGATTGAGGGCCTGACAACCTCACACTCCTGTTCTTCACGATTCTCCTTTGTATGGACTGATGAAGCCACTGTGTGGCGAAACGTTTCCTCAATAAAGATACCCAAGTGTTGCATATGTGTCTAATTTACCAACTCGTCGGTTCTCTGAACCATTCATTCACAAAGCTACGCTTCTTCCCATGATGACTCGAGTAGGGAGAGTGTGTACTCGGAAGGACCTAGCACTCGCAATTCCGAAACCGTTCGTAAGCTCCCCAGACGTCCGCGAAAAAACAAGAAATAATATGAATAAAAATCGTGCAAGTTAATATAAAACATTTCTTTAACAACCGTTTCCTCCTTGAGGTTGAATTGTGTAACCACAACCCTGATATCATCCTCCTAAATGAGACAGCGATAAGGGAAGACCAACATATTAAGTTATGTGGGTATTATACTGTGGAGAAATCGCGAGGGCCCTTCAGTGGAGTGGCCATCTTAGTTAAAATAGGGTACGCTTTTCGCCCCATTCATTTTGACGAGGACAACATTCTTGCTATAGAACTGACGACCTCTTATGGTCCGTTAATAGTTGCAACTGCCTATTTTCCTCCTCGGCAGTCATATATAGATTCTATTCCCATGCATGGGTTACTCAGTAGAAATGTTCCTACTCTCCTAGCTGGTGATTTTAACGCCCATCACCCCGCCCTCTTCAACTGTGGAGTCAGACATCAGCTGGGTGACTTGAAGGGTCAACAACTATTTAGTATTATGTCAGCGCGACACCTCTCTTTCGAGGACCTTTTTTAAATAATTTGTAGGCCATCATCCAGGGACTCTGGACATAGTCTCGACCAATAGGGATTGCGACCTCTACCACTGCCGTGTCTCCCCTGGGGGCAACGTAGGTTCCGACCACATCCCAGTTATCATTACTCTGCAGGCATCACCGTTTAGGATTCCAACTCCTCTGAAACTTAACTTAAACTCTTTGGGATTTGACCCGTTTAGGGAATACCTGGGCCATAATGATACCATCTCGCTTGATGGCCAGCCTTCTACTGCAATTGATGAAACATTGCACTCTTTGCATGATCATATAATAGAGGCAACTCATGCGACTTGTCAAAAAAGTACATCAAAACTATACCAACAATATAAACCTACTTCTGAAATACGTGACTGTATGAAGAATAACCAGACTGAATGTTACAGACATCTACTCACCAGTCAACCCACACGGGCTGTACTGCAGAGGTTGAGGAGAGAACTAATTACTCTGATCTCACAGCATAAGAGACAAGTTATAGAAATATCTTGTTCATCAAGCTAACCAGTATAAACGTCAACCTGCAAAGTTTTGGAGCAAGATTCGTCAGCTTTTAGGGGCTAAACATAAGGCTGCTAACTATCTTA
Organism: Cherax destructor; assembly: GCA_009830355.1. NCBI lineage: Eukaryota > Metazoa > Arthropoda > Malacostraca > Decapoda > Parastacidae > Cherax > Cherax destructor. The sequence goes on from WNWK01011507.1 coordinate 9,237, forward strand.
CATACATTTTTACTGATGAAGATGATGAAGAAATTGACATAAAATTAGATGACCCACAATACCAAGTTAATTTAATGGGTGAGGTGTAGGCGAAAATTCTCACACACAATGCGAGTAGAAAATTCAATAACACCCACTATGAATGGGTCAATGCCTGGAGAGATGACAACCTAGATGATCTACAACGTTACCGTTAATTGATATATCTTCTCTTGAAGAGGACCATCCTCTTACTAGACCAGTCTCCCTCAGAGAAATGTGTCAAGTTATAGGTAAAATGCAGAACAAAGAACCTGGTATATCAGGCATTACTGTCAAACAAGTAAATTATGTATTTATCTAGGAATTACAAAGAATCTCTGGTCAACATATTTAATGCCATTTTTGCCTCTGGACATTTTTCAATTGCTCTTTAAACAGTGAAGATGATTTTTATTGCTAAACGAAATAAAGATGTCCATAAACCTGATAATTATAGACCTATCTCGCTACTCGAGGTCATGGGTAAAGTCCTGGAGAAAATTATTGCTAATAAGACTAAATTATTACATGGAATATAATCACCTTTTTACTGAGAAACAGTTTGGTTTCCGCATTCACAGAAGGACCAAACATGCCATAAATATAGTTTATGTGGAAACTTATTTCTTTGCTAAAAGTTCCACAGGGTAAATAAACCGTATGGAGCCTTAAACATACCACGGATAGGTCCTCGGAGTTTATGAACCCACACACCCACCCAAACACACTCACACTTGGCGAAGGTGGTAAGATTGTACATATTAATTGATAGATTTACTCTCCTAGGAAGGTCTAGGTAAGTTTGTACAGTTAGTGACTAATATTAGGATTATTGAGGCGACATTATATATTAATAAGGTAGCCCTAGGACCTTAACATAGGTAGATTTAGGCAGCAATAGGCGATCATTAGATTATAAGCCAATGAGAAATGGCAATCCCATGCTGAGATCAAGCAGTGTGGGACTCACAATGCATGACCTGCGTTCTTCGCAGACCAGACACCGTTCTGTCAACAACTGCCGTGAACAGCTGTGCGGCAACCCACGTGTCTACCAACATCAGACCTGTCGATCTCGGAGAAGATATCTCAAAGTACTGTGGATATCTTTCTCCATCCAGACCCATTACAGTAAGACGATAACTTCCTTTCTCTCAGTATATGACCAGTTTCTGGGGGAAACGTTAGTAAGTTTATGTGTGGGTCTCGAGCAGACGGACGCTATTACATTGGTATGTACCAGCATCATCTGTTAATTACAAGTCTGGAAGCTAGTGTCCCGTACTGCTTAGATACTGCTTAGAGGATAACTCCTTGGAGTTTGTGAATTCTGAGTTTCAGGCAGAACACTAATACAACTTGAATTCTTGCAGAACATAGCACTGTCTGCATGCCATCGATTTCAAGGGGACTAAGGCTTAGGGAGTCAGGAAGACTAGGAGACTTTTCTTCTCTATCAGGTAAGTCCATCCCTTTTTTTAGTCGTGCATGTAGGTGGGGAATTCTTTCAGCTGCAGTCACTAGATATCTGTCCCATAAGCCACTTGTAGGTCTGAGAGGAGCGTCTCAAAGTGCCGGTGTCAACAGTGCTTGCCAGGTAGCAGCTTACAAGGAGGCAGTCCTAAGACAAATTTCTACAGTTTATGATGCTGTTGCCAGCTTGCGGAAACATCCTTATGCCACCAGAGATGTTCATAAAGCCTTTGGCAGCTTATGGCATGATGGACTCTTTTAAACTGATTGACCTTCCTGACCACAACTGGACCTTTCTTCGCTTGATATACAACTTCCTCTCCAATAGAAAAATCATCCCTTTCTTTAGTGGTAAGACAGCTGAATCGTTTACACCGACAGCTGGTGTACCTCAGGGCTCGTGTCTTAGCCTGATATTATTCAATATATATGTCAATGATTTACCTCAACCTAAGTATAATGATACAATCATTACCCAATTTTCTGATGATGTAATTCATGGATTTATTGAATAATGCTGCTATAATTGGTGACAGTACGTGCGAAGCTTTTTTGTACATAAAGGGTGGTAAACTGTTTATGTCTCCTGCTTTGTTTTTAAGAGTGTTGATTATGAGCGAGACGTCCGTGCAACTTGTTGTCACTGACCAGTCACAATTGTGTAGCATATTTACCAGTGTTTCTTTACTGTAGTTTCTAGTTGACCTAATTTTTATTGTCCTGTGTAGGCCTATCCATTCCCTAGTGATTTTCCTGGTACAGTAAATGATGAAATGATCACTAAGGCCTGTGGTAATGACCCCTGACTGACTAATGTTCTCAGAGGAGTTACAAAGTTTGTGGTCAATTAGGGTGGCTGAGAACTGTGTGATCCAAGTTGGTGTATTAATTAGTTGATTGTAACTATTTAAATCCAGAATGTGCTTATGCCTTTTACATAGCTCGTTATTTTGCTGTTGAAAACAGATATTTTTTTTTTTTTTTTTTTTATATTTTATTTAAGAGGACAAAAACATATAATAACACAAATCCAATAACAAAATTCAAACATGAATACTTGCAAATTACAAGTGCTGACCATAACTCAACACATATCTCGTAAAATCCAAAATGACACATTTTTTCACAATTTGCTATGAAATTAGACACCACATACTCTCAAATATGTGCAAAGACATTCCCTGAGGACTAATAACATAATGCACATACAAAATAATAGCCAAAATACCAAATGAAGGCAATCAGTTAACAAAATATAAACATACTAACATGCACCTAATAAAATCCCTACCCATCTTCATGATACATAAACATACAATACCAGTATAAATATATATACAATCGCCTCAGGCTTATCTACAATAAATTAATGAATGCAGGTGTATACATACTGAAAATAAACAACAATAACCAAAACCTAATACCCATTATATTACATACACTGCGGTGTACAGGACTACCCACCCGTGAAAACCCCTTCTCACAATGTATAATAGAACACATAGCTTATATAACAAAATAAGCAGTATAGAGCGAAAATTAACAACATAACAACACCCTTATTAGTTAATCTGGGGTAATATATTAACCATGAACAATAAATGCATAGGTAAAGCGACAACATGCCATGTCTTACGTTAACCCCTACATGTCGTACAATGACATGCTGAAATAAAAATTAACTAAACATATTAAATCGGAACAACAATCGTACTTTTGTTGAGAGTTTTAATGTGAATTTCCATTAAGGGACATAATTATACCAACACAGTACACAAGACACTACCCTGCCAAGACAATTAACACCAAAATCCATACATTAACATCACAATCAGTATAACAGAAATGGTACTATAAGCAGTGAAACAGAATTTATAACATGAAGCACACAATTTTTTTTTTTTTTTTTTTTTTTTTTATTAAAATATTTTATTTGAAACATAAACCCGACTCATAAAGGTTTATCGTACATCACTTGTTTATATATTTATTCAGAGAACATACATAATAAATTTTACCAATTTATCCCACAAAACCACATAGACTTTGATACACCAATCATGATATCCGAGTGCAAACCTGAACAGATATATATCATGATGAGAAATGATGCCGGTTATGAATCCAACGAATTTGCATCAACAACAAAGTCAACAAACCCCTACTTCCAAAACAAAAGTAACTACCAAAACCAAAGCAAATGTCACATAGTAAGGATTATAACTCAAAGAAAACTTACTTTGACATAGCAACGAGAAAACCAGCGCACCACAAGAATACCTTGACCATAGTCTACGGATTCATTACAATCCCAACCTAAGACTATCATGTACAGTACAGTAGGGACTGAAGAAACCTCCTCTTCCTCACCCCCCTCAGCCAAACCAAAACCCTTGCACCGAAAAAAAACCCCATGAATTTAAAGGTAACCAAAAAGAAAGAAACCACACACATACAGCCTCGACTAAATCAACCCTATGCCCCGAAAGTCGTCCGTCAAACCCTGACCCACACAGAGTGCCAAGTCACCCGTATGTCTACCCCAATACTCACCCCTTAAAAACCCCAACCAAGCAAACCCTCCTCACCCTTTCCCTACACCAGCATACATACAAATGAAAAACCCCTTATATAAGCAACGTTTGTCACCCGACCACCCAATACGTATCAGTCGTCAAGCCCTCTTCCAACTCACGTCTACCCCAATAGATCCGCAATCCTCAACTCCCTGTACGATTGATTGAAATCAGTTTCCCATGCTCTCCCATACACTACACGATTTCTGCATTTCGTCCTATAGATGCAAGCAGAAAGAGCTTTGACCCTTTCCCCTGCTCCCAAATCCCTAAGTCTCCATGAACCACATACAAAATCTACTAGATAATACATGAGACCCCTTCGCTCTGAGCATTAAGTCCCCTGAGGTCTAGAAACATTGCCCTCAAAACGAGATGCCCCCACCCCCATATGGCGAAGCCCCCTCCCGGCCCACTCCGTATTGGCCCCAAAGATTCACAAAAATATATCCCATGCAGTGTAGTATCCAATTCCCCACATCTCACACATGCACCATCTCTCACCAAACCCATGCTCACTAAAGAAGCCTTTGACGCTACAGCATCATGTAAAAACCTAAACATGAACTCCCGATCCCTAGACCTCAGCTTCAACCCCTTTAATCCCCCATATCTCAGCCCAACCATACATAGGATATATCGACACGCATTCTATCACCTGATGAGATCCCCCCAAAATACCTAGCCTACCAACCGAGATGTCCTGCGGGTGTCTTACCACCATCAAACTTCTTAATATGTCCTTACCATATACCAGAGACCTGTCATCCCACCATTCACTCATCTCCCGGAGTACCCCCACTCCTTCTTCCCCTGACCTGCCTAATCCACCCCTCCGCACCAGACAACGTTTGAGGTACAAGCACAACAGTCTACGTTCTAACCAAATTAATCCCAAACCCCCAATTTCACACTGTTGCGCACAACGTTACGCCCTACCCAATGTCTTCCACCAGCCCACACATACTTAAAACCATTCGTTCCAGAACCTCCACGTCAGCCTGTAATAAAGGGAATATGGCAGCTACATACCACAGCTTACTATAAACCATACTATTCACTATTATTACCCTCTGTCTCAAAGTAACTTCCTTCGCTCTCCAAACCTGCAGTAGGTCCGTCGCCCCTGTATCACCCTACGAGAATTCAATTTTCTTGCCAAACTACGATCCTTCATAAATTCCACCCCACATATCCTCACACTTGAAACGACGTGCCACACCTGACTTCTGCCCAACGTCCCTCCCACCCAAGTACCTACCTCCAATAATTTTGTTTTACTATCGTTTATTCTCATCCCAGTTGCTCCACAAAAACACGAACAATGTCCCCACATTTACCAGGCCCTGCTCCGAACCCACAAGTACCGTAGTGTCGTCCACATACCCTACGATGCCCGTGCGTTCTTTTGCCTCATCAACATTCATCCACACCCCTACCTCAATTAATCTGTAAAAGGGTCCTGTAAACATGCAAATAATATCTGTGAAAGGGGACAACCCTGCCGAGACCCCTACCCATTGGAACCAAATCCCCCAATCTACCATTCACCTGTACTCTGACACACGCTCCCCCATACAACCTCTCAATCCACTTCACAATTTCTTCCCCAAAACCCTGCCTTCTCATTATGTCATACAGCACGTCCCTTTCCACACTATCATATGCACCCTTCCAATCTAAAGCCAAAACACCTCCTTTCCCATGCGCAACATAATCTTTAATTCGCTCAAGACCATTTACCACACTCCTACCAGGTATTCCACCTTGCCCCTCTGCAATCACCTTCCCCAACACTTTCTTTATTCTATTACCTAGTATTTTAGCCAATATTTTATAGTCCGCATTCATTAGAATTATAGGCCTATAATTACTCAGAGAATCCTCCCCCCCTCCCTTCCTGACTAAAACTACAACCCCAATACTACTTTCTCCTTCCCCCACCCCTGCGGACTTCATACAATTCATCAAGCGCACTAGACAGTCCCTCACCGCATCCCAATTCTTCCTATAAAATTCATTTGCTATACCATCTATTCCTGGGGAACTCCCCTTACTCAACCCATCCACTGCTGCCCACACCTCCTTCTCGCTAATAACACCTCCCATAGCCTCTCTATCCCTCTCCTCCAACTGCTCTTGAATTCCCTCCAAAAGGAGATTCCTATACTCCAACCCCACATCCACACTACTCATATAACGTGCAAACCATTTATCCACAAATACTCCAACTGCCTCTGTACCCCGAATTACCATACCCTGCTCATAACTCTCCAGCCTCTGCTCGACTTTCATACATTCTATTGTCCTCGCCTCACGTTTTCGCCTACAGTGACTCAACACCGTTTTTGACGGCCTATCACCCACTAACAGATCATCTATACCAGCTTTCATGCGGCACGCCTCAAACCTCTCTATCTGTATGTCCCATAACTTTTCCTTTAATACACGGATTTCCCCCGTTTCATGACGACCACCTTTTTCATAACAACCCTGTAATTGCCCCTCCACATACTTCATCAAACCGCATCTCCACCCTGCCTCCTCTCTACCCAACTGCTGATAAAACTCCCTAATTCGCGGCTTGCCCACATTCGTCCACCACCCTAACAAGTTATCCTGCCTCTCACTCCTCGCCCATAACCTCCCCCACCATTCGCTAAACTGCATTGATTTATCCCTCCCACTAGTAATCCTACATTCAATTTCCAATAACCCCTATACCACTTTGCAACGCCTTCCCAATTCAAATCAACTAAAACCCCCCTGTGATCTGAAAATCCAAAGTCTATGGTTTGAACCCTACCCACTACTACCCTATCAGTTACATAAATCCTATCAAGTCTCGCCGCATACCCTTTCCTCACAAAAGTATGATCCACAGGGCCCCCTACACCTACCACATCCTTTAATCCTACACTTCCTAGCAAATCCCGTAAAGCCACCAACTCACACCCTGCCCCTCTAGGCTCTACGTCCCTCTTCCTTATAACACAGTTATAATCGCCCCCGACTACCACCACTCCAGGCAAGTCACGAAGGGCATATATCATGAAGTCTCGAATAAAGCCCACCTTTACTATTCGTGACTGCTCTGCTGGCATATAGACACCTAAAAAACATACCCTGACCCCTCCCCACGAACCTTCCACTCTAACAACCCTACCCCCCCCACATTCCTCCCAAGACATTAGTTGAAAAGGGCTTGACTCCGAAATCGCAACTGCCGCCCCTCCCTTGAGCCTACCCGAAGACCCTGCAAAAACCCGATACCCTTTCACTCTCAAATCCCTTCCACACCTATAATTATGCTCCTGGATGAAGGCCACCTGTACGCCAAAACGTCGCAAGGCGTACTCCACCCAAGAACGTTTAACATCCTCTTTCATACCATTAACATTTATTGTTAGACACTGGAATGCAAGTGCAAGGTTTGCCCTTCGGCCGAGGGGGAGGCTGCGACCCTGACTTGCCCTTACCCACTCCCTTACCCACATGTTTCCCCCCCTTTACGGGGTCCTGACCCAAAATGGCATCTAAATCTTTCCTGGCAATCTCCACCAAAGACCTCTTACCCGGTCTCTGTGCCGGCGTAAGAACGTCGTCACTATCGGACTGTGTGCCGGCTCTCTTACGGGTTCCCACCACCACTTCCATTCCCGTGGCCTTATCTGACTGATGCACCTCTGCCGACACTATTTCATGTGTTAAACACTGACCGGCCTGATGTGCCTCAACTGAGGCCTCTACCACCGGCTCTACCACTTCAACTGCTTCCACCACATCGACACTGCCTTCCCCAGGCAACACTGGAAGAGGTCCTCCATAATGCCTCTCAACACCTCCTCCAGAGGTAAATCCTCGCATGACACAACACCTGTGCTATCCACAACACTCTCACTTGGAGCCTCAGGCTCCTGGGGCAAAGTGCAGAAAGCCTCCCTGCCCCATCAACTATTTCACTCCACAAACGCTTCCCTTGTACCTCCTGAGGTACTTTCACCAGGTCCTCCCTGGCTCCCTGAACAGCCGGCTCCCTGCGGGCCACGTCCTGTCTAGGTATCACTCTCCTCATGCAGTCTGCAGCAACGTGGTTATAGGCGCCACATAGGCGGCAAGTCCTCTGTTGTCCCGGGTATGTCACGTATAGTTGATTCCTGAAGTCAGACATCACCACATATGACGGTATCGGCTTACGTAACGTCATTTTCAGGGAATAAGTCCCTTCATAGAGGCCCAACATTGGACCCACACTCCACTTCCCTGCGTTCACCGTGTGGATCACTCCATACTCGCTGAAAAGACCAGTAATATCCGTCGCATCCGCTTCAAAAGGGACATTCTTGACCTTGATAAAAGTATATGTCCTTGATACGTCTTTCAACCGAACTTGCATAGTCGAGTTGACCGTATACACCTTGTCCTGGTGCTGATCAACAAGGCGTTCATAAACTGCAGCAGTTAGTAGTTTGACGAAAACTCGGTTGATCCCGTTTAGCGCTACGCCGTATAAATCCATAATATCTAAGCCGTACACATCATGCAGAATCGTAGGGAGCACTGTTGCAGCCGTGGCTGGATGTATGACGCCGGTGACCATGTCAATACACACTGTGTTAGAACGACGTCGGACAACAGTCTCCATGACAGTAGTTTAAGCAGTTAGCCAATTGCGAAAGAGTGTCACCAGGCGGCAGACCAGTGTACAGCACGTCCACCCCCGACCGAAGCAGGGAGGCAACTCCGCCGATGCACCTACAGATATTGAAGTCTCCTAGTATTACTGTCTCGTCATTGTTATCAAGTCCGGACAAGACTCTCGAAAAGTCCTCTAAGAACTTGTCATGGGTGGGAGGGCGATAACTAGTTCCTACTAAGATGGGTTTGGTCTTGGGAAGCAACACTTCAAACCATAGAATCTCCAGTTTATTGTCATCTAGATCAGGTCTTGGATTATAGGCTAAGTCGTTCCTTATGTAGGCACATACTCCACCACCTTTTCTATTCCTATCTAAGCGTTTTATATTGTAACCATCTATTTTGACCTCTTCGTCAGTCATCATATCATCCAACCAGGATTCCGAGATGGATATAACTGCAGCTCTAGTTCTGTTAGCTAGAATCCTAATCTCTGCCAATTTTGGAAGAAGTGATCTTGCGTTGACATGAATAAAGTGAAGGGTTGTTTTCATAAAAAAATCATAATCATCAATATATGGTAAGGGGTCATTAACATTAAAAATAGGTAAATCAATGTCATCATTGCTAAAGGTTAACTGTGCCAAAGTGCATTTGTTACAAACAAAATGAAATCTGGCACCATTACCATAAACGAATACACATCCATTATGCTCCCACCCCTTACACATTTTACATACGGTGAGCTTACTGTTCTTCTTTCGTACCTTAGTACAGTGTATACATAGGTCTGGTGGTGTCTGAGATATTAAGAGTGGTTCTATTGTCTCACATTGACCTATCTGCGTATTACATATATAGTTAAAGTTATCAATACTTGATACTAGACCATCATTACCAACGTGACTTATCTGTCTGTTTTGCACCTGTAGCATAGATTGACGTCCTGGATTAGTATGGATATCACCACTTAATAGCGCCACTATACAAGCTGTGTGCCACTGTTTTTGTTTGGATATGTGGGGGTGCCATACCTTGCGGAGATAGTGGCACTTACGTTTCTGGTAGGATGGCCAATGTTCAGAGAAATTGCAGTATAATGATAAATATTATTATGGCAGCCTGAACCCCTCTTACGCCAGCCATGGTCACTCTTCACTCTTTATCACTTCACAACACCTAGCAATGCCTAATAGCTACTCTAGAAATCACCACTGTTTACTAGTAAATTTTCTGTTATCACATACCCCCATTACCCCTTACTTCAGAAACCCCCTTCACTGCTCACTTCACAAACTTCTATCTCATTTCCATCCTGGCAGGTAAAGAGAAGTTTTACTCAGCAGCGATGTCTGTCCAAAGCCCCATCAATCCCATATAGCGGGGCTCCTCGTGTTGGTGCTATTCCTCGTGGAGTTGATGGGTCAGCCATTTTTAAAAGCAGTGAGGGAAAAAAAGGCCACTGCCCCTACAGATTCCTTGGAGTTTTGTCGTTAGATTTGGCATTTTCTCCTATGTTTCTCTCCTAATGTACACTGGTCATTTAATATGGAAGTCAGCTATTGAAAAAATATCCTTGGCTGTTTAACTACTCACTTCCTTCTCACATATAGCACTGAGGGAAAGAACCGCCATTATAACCTGACAGTTTCCTTGGAGTTTGTTTTGTAGATTTATCGGTTTCTCCTGTGTTTCCCTCCCATTAACACTGCTGCAGTTGATATGATGGTCAGCTACTGTCAGTATAATTAGAATGTCGCTTCGTAGTTGTACATCTTGCAGTAGCTGGTGATTGAATGGCAGTAAGCCATGTTTAAATGATCACTTTGTTCCCTCACTTGGCACTGAGGAAAAAAACCGACATTACTCTACATTACAGACCTCTCAGTTTCCTTGTAGTTTGTTGATTAGGTTTCCCTTATGTTGATTCACATTGAACACTGTGCAGCTGGCATAGGCTCCCTGTCTTGGGAGTGTCTGAGACCTGTCTCCCATGGAAGGAGGTACAAGTATTCCCTCATCTTCTGGGACCAACTGTCCCAATGCCTAGGCACGTTCCCTGCCCTCACGGGGCTCGTAGGGAGAAGCTAGGCCCCATGTCTGCGAGTTTCCATGACCCAGGGAGACCATGGGAATTGCAGTCTTGGGAGCCGCAGATAGTAGCAGGCTCCAGCTCTGGCACCTACCCTGCCCTAGAAGGGCAGGGCATCAGTAGACTGGTGTGGGTCGCATCCTGGAGGAGGAGGAGGTGTTGATTCACCGGGAATTCTCCCGGCCCGGGTCTTTACCAGATGGCGACCCGGCTTCGGCTCCCTGGCGTAGGAGTAGCAGAGACCTAAGGGGCCAGTGCGGCAATTTCTCGCGCGGTCATGAGAATTATGCAAAAAATATGATTTTGAGTTTTGTTTACAGAAAAATAGTGTAAGTATTTGGCAACATTTTGGTGAAAACTACATCATAATATGATGTTTCTAAAGCAAATTATAGCTACTTGAAACATGTCTGGTGGCGACCCGCCAGGTAAATATATGCATAAGCGTGAGGTGAATTTTTTATATTCTTTTTGTTTGTTTTTTAATTTTCTGTCTATTTTTCTTCCTAATACAATAAATTTACCACTTAACATCATTGCCGAGCTTATATCAGAGGTGGGAGGAGCTTATATCAGAGGTGGGAGGAGCTTGCATGATGATGCACCAACCAGTAATCGATTTTTATAGATGTCGGTAGTCTGAGAGCCGCTCACAAGATGTCTTATACTGACGCTATTATTGCTAATATCCTTTTTCTGCTTATATCATTTATTCATTAATGATATTATGCATAAGATAAATAAGATAAACGAATAAGAAAGAAGGCCAAAATAATAATATTTGTATAGTTTATACTGGAGGGTGGTGTTGGCCTAGAAGAAATGTTACCGACTATAAGAGACGGGTTTTCTATGTTACCTCTGGTAGAACTAAAGAAAACGGTGTTTCATACATGGGAAACAATAAGAAATCACTTATATTGCATAGAAAAGCCCAAAATAGCGCGATTTTCGTGAATTTTTTTTTTACTTTTCTGGCGTAATTAGCCGGTCCGCGCGTTCAGCCGAATATCTCGAAAGCAAGATTTAGTACTATTGCTTCTTGTATTACCATTAATAATGATTGGATTGAAATGATTTTCACAGACAATATAAAATAAAGTGTGCTTGACTTTTGCAAAGTGTTTTTTTTGGAATATCTCAAATAGTTTTGATTTTGTGGGGGGGTAAAAGGCAGATATTTTGGTGAATGCCAAAAAACGTACCAAATGTATTTTTTTTCGGCACGAAGATAAGGTATACTAGATTAATTGACTCTTTCAAACAGTCGTGTTAGATGTATTTTAACAGTAGGGATTGTCGAAGTGCCACTCATAGTGCCAATTTGTGCACCATGTGCTGCCATTTGTCAAAATCAGTAAAAAAAATTTTTCTCAGTTGTTTGTTGGCCAATCCTATTGAAACTTTGTCATATTATGTTACATATATGCTTCTAAACGTATACCAAAAATAAAAAAAATTGGACGATAAATAAAAATCCTAACCGAAATTGCCGGACTGGCCCCTAAGTCTCCCATGGGAGGGGGTACCCCTCAGCGGTGGGACCAACTGGTCCCAGGCCTAGCCATATTCGCCCACAAGCACGTAGGTAGATAGTTGCTAGGCCCCTCTGGTCTGCCACCTTCCCCGCCCCAAGGAGGCTGACGGGAAGGGCAGGCTTGCGAGCCGCAGATGGTAGCAAGCTCCAGCCTTGGCACCTACCCTGCCCTAGAAGGGCTGGGCATGGTGAGCGACCCGCATCCTGGGACACTAACCTAATTTTCCCAAAATGCTCAACATAACAAGGGGCTTTCTGTATAGTAGTAGTATGTCACTGATGTCAGCTATTCATGTATACCATGTACATGAACTTGCAGCAAATAAAGATATTATTATTATCATATATACGTATTCACACATGCTAAATTTAGGAAAATTATAAATAATTTTGCACACGACCCCAGCAACCACAAATAGTAGAGTTCTACATAAAATACAAACTATTGGCCACCCAGCTCTTGACGGGTGCGGGTGTGCTGTTCCCTGGGCTGCCACCTAGCGGTGATCAAAGACAACTTCATTTTCTGTAAACATGGCGACGGCGAGCAGACGCAGGATTAACACAGTCTGTATAGATATGGTGACAGGATCTTTGCAACCGGCTACTGCGGCTACAGTTCTGCCAAACATATTAAGAGACGTTTATGGTTTGGAGACTACAGATTTGTATGGCGTGGCACTCAACGGAGTTAATAGAGTCTTTGTAAAACTCTTAACGGCTGAGGTGTACGAAAGGACTGTCGACCGCCATCAAGACAGAGTCTATACGGTACATTCTGGCCTACAAGTGCGACTGAAGGACGTGTCGCATACTTACACTTGGATCAGGGTTAAGAACGTACCGTTTGAATCAGACTCGGTGGACATCAGCCAAGTATTTGGAGATTACAGCATTGTGCATGCTGCCATGCCTGGGAAGTGGAGCGAGGGTCCGATGGTGGGCATTTTTGAGGGGACATACTCACTGAAAATGACATTACGCAGGCCGATTCCATCTTACGTCGTACTGCCAGAATTTAGGACTCAGCTATACGTGACATACATGGGACAGCGAAGGACCTGCAGGTTGTGCGGGGCATACGAGCATGTGGCTGCTGACTGCATGCGGAGGACGGGACAACGGGTGGATACTGGACGACGAGACCTGGAATTAAGGACGCACGAGGTTGTGCAGGATCCGGTGGACGCTAAGGAGGCTGGAACTAGATTATGGAGTGAGATTGTTGATGGATCGCAGGGATGTCATACGTTGCCAAATGTGTCTGTACAGGAGGCTGCTGCTGGTGGCGAGAAGCAACCAGGCAACGGCGAGGATTCCCCTTTGGAGGAGGTATTACGGGAGATATTGGACGACCCGTTGCCAGTACTTAGTGTGGAGGCATGTGAAGGTTTGGATGCGGCAGTGAGTGTGGTGGATGAGTTGGTGAGTAGCAGTGTTGAGCAGCAGTCTTTAGTCAGAGAGCATGTATCGGTTGAGGTGCATCGGCAAGAGAGCGATGAGAGGGATGATAGTATGGAAGCGGTGCCTGGATCGAGGAAGCGGTCGGGCACAGTGAGTGATAGTGAAGATGTATTGACCCCAGCACAGAGGACAGGTAAAAAGTCGATGGTGGAGGTGGCGAGAAAGGACCTGGGAGTTTTGCATGATAGAGAAAAGGTCAAGGGTGGGAGGCAGTTGAGTAAAACAGGAGGTAAAGGGAAGGCGGTCTCGCAGCCTCCACCGCGGCCTAAGGGCAAACCCTCACAATTGTTTTCAAGTGTCTAACATTAAACGTAAATGGTCTGCGGAAGAAATTAAAAGGGCATGGGTAGAATGCACATTGAGGAGGTATGGTGTGAATGTAGTCTTTTTACAAGAACATAATTTTCGGTGTGGAAGCGAGTTGCAGTTGAAGGGATATAAGGTGTATGCTGGTTCATCGGGAAATTAAAGGGTGGGGTGGCGGTAGCAGTCGCAGACTCTAGCCCTTTTAAATTATATGCTTGGGAAGAGTGTGGGGGGTCGGATAGTGAGGGTAGAGGGGAGTGGGGTGGAGTGCGGGTATGTTTCATGGGTGTATACATGCCAGCAGAACATTCAAGGAAGGTGAAGGTGGAATTTGTAAGGGATGTAATGATATATGCTTTCAGGGGTTTACCTGGGGTGTCGATAGTTGGGGGGGATTTTAACTGCATAATTCGGGAGAGGGATGTTGAGCCTAGGGGGGGCGGGTGTGTGTTGGTTGAACTGAGGGTTTATTAGAAGTGCGGGGTTGGGGGATGTAGTTGGGGTAGGGGTTCCGGGAGCATACTTTTGTTAGGAGGGGTTATGGGGCTAGGTTAGATAGGATTTATGTTTCCGGGTCTGTTGTGGTGGGTAGGATTAGTTATTTGGATGTGGGTTTTACTGATCACAGGGGGGTGTTGGCTGAGGTAGATTGGTCAGGCGTAGCTAAGTGGTATAGGGGATATTGGAAATTGAATGTTAGGTTGTTATCGGGTGAGGATAAAAGGGTTGAGTTTGCGGGATGGTGGGGTAGGTTATGGGAACGAGGGCGTCGGGAGGAAGATTTGGTGGGTTGGTGGGTGTCGGTGGGAAAACCACACATACGAATGTTTTATCAGAGATTGGGAAAGGAGGAGGCGGAATGGCGATATGGGATGCAACGATATTTAGAAGGCCTGCTACAGAGTTGTTATGTAAGAGGGGGATATGCAGTTACGGGGGAGATTAGGGAATTGAAAAATAGGTTGATAGAAATACAGAATGAGAGGTTTGGGGCGTGTAGGATGAAGGCGGGTATAGATGATGTTTTGTGGGGGGATAAACCCTCAAAATATGTGTTAGGTCAATGTAGAGTGCGTAGGGAGAGAAGGACAATGGAATATGTGGAAGTAGAGGAAAGTGCAGATGGTTATGAGCCGGGAATGAATATTAGAGGAACAGAGGCGATAGGGGTGTACGTGGACAAGTGGTTTCAGAGGTACCTGAGTAGTGTGGATGTGGAGTCGAAGGCTTGTAATATTCAGTTGCCTCCCTGCTTCGGTCGGGGGTGGACGTGCTGTACACTGGTCTGCCGCCTGGTGACACTCTTTCGCAATTGGCTAACTGCTTAAACTACTGTCATGGAGACTGTTGTCCGACGTCGTTCTAACACAGTGTGTATTGACATGGTCACCGGCGTCATACATCCAGCCACGGCTGCAACAGTGCTCCCTACGATTCTGCATGATGTGTACGGCTTAGATATTATGGATTCATACGGCGTAGCGCTAAACGGGATCAACCGAGTTTTCGTCAAACTACTAACTGCTGCAGTTTATGAACGCCTTGTTGATCAGCACCAGGACAAGGTGTATACGGTCAACTCGACTATGCAAGTTCGGTTGAAAGACGTATCAAGGACATATACTTTTATCAAGGTCAAGAATGTCCCTTTTGAAGCGGATGCGACGGATATTACTGGTCTTTTCAGCGAGTATGGAGTGATCCACACGGTGAACGCAGGGAAGTGGAGTGTGGGTCCAATGTTGGCCTCTATGAAGGGACTTATTCCCTGAAAATGACGTTACGTAGCCGATACCGTCATATGTGGTGATGTCTGACTTCAGGAATCAACTATACGTGACATACCCGGGACAACAGAGGACTTGCCGCCTATGTAGCGCCTATAACCACGTTGCTGCAGACTGCATGAGGAGAGTGATACCTAGACAGGACGTGGCCCGCAGGGAGCCGGCTGTTCAGGGAGCCAGGGAGGACCTGGTGAAAGTACCTCAGGAGGTACAAGGGAAGCGTTTGTGGAGTGAAATAGTTGATGGGGCAGGGAGGCTTTCTGCACTTTGCCCCAGGAGCCTGAGGCTCCAAGTGAGAGTGTTGTGGATAACACAGGTGTTGTGTCATGCGAGGATTTACCTCTGGAGGAGGTGTTGAGAGGCATTATGGAGGACCCTCTTCCAGTGTTGCCTGGGGAAGGCAGTGTCGATGTGGTGGAAGCAGTTGAAGTGGTAGAGCCGGTGGTAGAGGCCTCAGTTGAGGCACATCAGGCCGGTCAGTGTTTAACACATGAAATAGTGTCGGCAGAGGTGCATCAGTCAGATAAGGCCACGGGAATGGAAGTGGTGGTGGGAACCCGTAAGAGAGCCGGCACACAGTCCGATAGTGACGACGTTCTTACGCCGGCACAGAGACCGGGTAAGAGGTCTTTGGTGGAGATTGCCAGGAAAGATTTAGATGCCATTTTGGGTCAGGACCCCGTAAAGGGGGGGAAACATGTGGGTAAGGGAGTGGGTAAGGGCAAGTCAGGGTCGCAGCCTCCCCCTCGGCCGAAGGGCAAACCTTTGCACTTGCATTCCAGTGTCTAACAATAAATGTTAATGGTATGAAAGAGGATGTTAAACGTTCTTGGGTGGAGTACGGCTTGCGACGTTTTGGCGTACAGGTGGCCTTCATCCAGGAGCATAATTATAGGTGTGGAAGGGATTTGAGAGTGAAAGGGTATCGGGTTTTTGCAGGGTCTTCGGGTAGGCTCAAGGGAGGGGCGGCAGTTGCGATTTCGGAGTCAAGCCCTTTTCAACTAATGTCTTGGGAGGAATGTGGGGGGGTAGGGTTGTTAGAGTGGAAGGTTCGTGGGGAGGGGTCAGGGTATGTTTTTTAGGTGTCTATATGCCAGCAGAGCAGTCACGAATAGTAAAGGTGGGCTTTATTCGAGACTTCATGATATATGCCCTTCGTGACTTGCCTGGAGTGGTGGTAGTCGGGGCGATTATAACTGTGTTATAAGGAAGAGGGACGTAGAGCCTAGAGGGGCAGGGTGTGAGTTGGTGGCTTTACGGGATTTGCTAGGAAGTGTAGGATTAAAGGATGTGGTAGGTGTAGGGGCCCTGTGGATCATACTTTTGTGAGGAAAGGGTATGCGGCGAGACTTGATAGGATTTATGTAACTGATAGGGTAGTAGTGGGTAGGGTTCAAACCATAGACTTTGGATTTTCAGATCACAGGGGGGTTTTAGTTGATTTGAATTGGGAAGGCGTTGCAAAGTGGTATAGGGGTTATTGGAAATTGAATGTAGGATTACTAGTGGGAGGGGATAAATCAATGCAGTTTAGCGAATGGTGGGGGAGGTTATGGGCGAGGAGTGAGAGGCAGGATAACTTGTTAGGGTGGTGGACGAATGTGGGCAAGCCGCGAATTAGGGAGTTTTATCAGCAGTTGGGTAGAGAGGAGGCGGGGTGGAGATGCGGTTTGATGAAGTATGTGGAGGGGCAATTACAGGGTTGTTATGAAAAAGGTGGTCGTCATGAAACGGGGGAAATCCGTGTATTTAAGGAAAAGTTATGGGACATACAGATAGAGAGGTTTGAGGCATGCCGCATGAAAGCTGTTATAGATGATCTGTTAGTGGGTGATAGGTCGTCAAAAACGGTGTTGAGTCACTGTAGGCGAAAACGTGAGGCGAGGACAATAGAATGTATGAAAGTCGAGCAGAGGCTGGAGAGTTATGAGCAGGGTATGGTAATTCGGGGTACAGAGGCAGTCGGAGTATTTGTGGATAAATGGTTTGCACGTTATATGAGTAGTGTGGATGTGGGGTTGGAGTATAGGAATCTCCTTTTGGAGGGAATTCAAGAGCAGTTGGAGGAGAGGGATAGAGAGGCTATGGGAGGTGTTATTAGCGAGGAGGAGGTGTGGGCAGCAGTGGATGGGTTGAGTAAGGGGAGTTCCCCAGGAATAGATGGTATAGCAAATGAATTTTATAGGAAGAATTGGGATGCAGTGAGGGACTGTCTAGTGCGCTTGATGAATTGTATGAAGTCCGCAGGGGTGGGGGAAGGAGAAAGTAGTATTGGGGTTGTAGTTTTAGTCAGGAAGGGAGGGGGGGAGGATTCTCTGAGTAATTATAGGCCTATAATTCTAATGAATGCGGACTATAAAATATTGGCTAAAATACTAGGTAATAGAATAAAGAAAGTGTTGGGGAAGGTGATTGCAGAGGGGCAAGGTGGAATACCTGGTAGGAGTGTGGTAAATGGTCTTGAGCGAATTAAAGATTATGTTGCGCATGGGAAAGGAGGTGTTTTGGCTTTAGATTGGAAGGGTGCATATGATAGTGTGGAAAGGGACGTGCTGTATGACATAATGAGAAGGCAGGGTTTTGGGGAAGAAATTGTGAAGTGGATTGAGAGGTTGTATGGGGGAGCGTGTGTCAGAGTACAGGTGAATGGTAGATTGGGGATTTGGTTCCAATGGGTAGGGGTCTGCGGCAGGGTTGTCCCCTTTCACAGATATTATTTGCATGTTTACAGGACCCTTTTTACAGATTAATTGAGGTAGGGGTGTGGATGAATGTTGATGAGGCAAAAGAACGCACGGGCATCGTAGGGTATGTGGACGACACTACGGTTCTTGTGGGTTCGGAGCAGGGCCTGGTAAATGTGGGGGACATTGTTCGTGTTTTTTGTGGAGCAACTGGGATGAGAATAAACGATAGTAAAACAAAATTATTGGAGGTAGGTACTTGGGTGGGAGGGACGTTGGGCAGAAGTCAGGTGTGGCACGTCGTTTCAAGTGTGAGGATATGTGGGGTGGAATTTATGAAGGATCGTAGTTTGGCAAGAAAATTGAATTCTCGTAGGGTGATACAGGGGCGACGGACCTACTGCAGGTTTGGAGAGCGAAGGAAGTTACTTTGAGACAGAGGGTAATAATAGTGAATAGTATGGTTTATAGTAAGCTGTGGTATGTAGCTGCCATATTCCCTTTATTACAGGCTGAAGTGGAGGTTCTGGAACGAATGGTTTTAAGTATGTGTGGGCTGGTGGAAGACATTGGGTAGGGCGTAACGTTGTGCGCAACAGTGTGAAATTGGGGGGTTTGGGATTAATTTGGTTAGAACGTAGACTGTTGTGCTTGTACCTCAAACGTTGTCTGGTGCGGAGGGGTGGATTAGGCAGGTCAGGGGAAGAAGGAGTGGGGGGGGTACTCCGGGAGATGAGTGAATGGTGGGATGACAGGTCTCTGGTATATGGTAAGGACATATTAAGAAGTTTGATGGTGGTAAGACACCCGCAGGACATCTCGGTTGGTAGGCTAGGTATTTTGGGGGGATCTCATCAGGTGATAGAATGCGTGTCGATATATCCTATGTATGGTTGGGCTGAGATATGGGGGGGATTAAAGGGGTTGAAGCTGAGGTCTAGGGATCGGGAGTTCATGTTTAGGTTTTTACATGATGCTGTAGGTCAAAGGCTTCTTTAGTGAGCATGGGTTTGGTGAGAGATGGTGAATGTGTGAGATGTGGGAATTGGATACTACACTGCATGGGATATATTTTTGTGAATCTTTGGGGCCAATACGGGAGTGGGCCGGGAGGGCTTTGCCATATGGGGGTGGGGGCATCTCGTTTTTGAGGGCAATGTTTCTAGACCTCAGGGGACTTAATGCTCAGACGAAGGGTCTCATGTATTATCTAGTAGATTTTGTATGTGGTTCATGGAGACTTAGGGATTTGGGAGCAGGGGAAAGGGTCAAAGCTCTTTCTGCTTGCATCTATAGGACGAAATGCAGAAATCGTGTAGTGTATGGGAGAGCATGGGAAACTGATTTCAATCAATCGTACAGGGAGTTGAGGATTGCGGATCTATTGGGGTAGACGTGAGTTGGAAGAGGGCTTGACGACTGATACGTATTGGGTGGTCGGGTGACAAACGTTGCTTATATAAGGGGTTTTTCATTTGTATGTATGCTGGTGTAGGGAAAGGGTGAGGAGGGTTTGCTTGGTTGGGGTTTTAAGGGGTGAGTATTGGGGTAGACATACGGGTGACTTGGCACTCTGTGTGGGTCAGGGTTTGACGGACGACTTTCGGGGCATAGGGTTGATTTAGTCGAGGCTGTATGTGTGTGGTTTCTTTCTTTTTGGTTACCTTTAAATTCATGGGGTTTTTTTCGGTGCAAGGGCATTGGTTTGGCTGAGGGGGGTGAGGAAGAGGAGGTTTCTTCAGTCACTACTGTACTGTACATGATAGTCTTAGGTTGGGATTGTAATGAATCCGTAGACTATGGTCAAGGTATTCTTGTGGTGCGCTGGTTTCTCGTTGCTATGTCAAAGTAAGTTTTCTTTGAGTTATAATCCTTACTATGTGACATTTGCTTTGGTTTTGGTAGTTACTTTTGTTTTGGAAGTAGGGGTTTGTTGACTTATGTTGATGCAAATTCGTTGGATTCATATCCGGCATCATTTCTCATCATGATATATATCTGTTCAGGTTTGCACTCGGATATCATGATTGGTGTATCAAAGTCTATGTGGTTTTGTGGGATAAATTGGTAAAATTTATTATGTATGTTCTCTGAATAAATATATAAACAAGTGATGTACGATAAACCTTTATGAGTCAGGTTTATGTTTCAAATAAAATATTTTAATAAAAAAAAAAAAAAAAAAAATTGTGTGCTTCATGTTATAAATTCTGTTTCACTGCTTATAGTACCATTTCTGTTATACTGATTGTGATGTTAATGTATGGATTTTGGTGTTAATTGTCTTGGCAGGGTAGTGTCTTGTGTACTGTGTTGGTATAATTATGTCCCTTAATGGAAATTCACATTAAAACTCTCAACAAAAGTACGATTGTTGTTCCGATTTAATATGTTTAGTTAATTTTTATTTCAGCATGTCATTGTACGACATGTAGGGGTTAACGTAAGACATGGCATGTTGTCGCTTTACCTATGCATTTATTGTTCATGGTTAATATATTACCCCAGACTAACTAATAAGGGTGTTGTTATGTTGTTAATTTTCGCTCTATACTGCTTATTTTGTTATATAAGCTATGTGTTCTATTATACATTGTGAGAAGGGGTTTTCACGGGTGGGTAGTCCTGTACACCGCAGTGTATGTAATATAATGGGTATTAGGTTTTGGTTATTGTTGTTTATTTTCAGTATGTATACACCTGCATTCATAAATTTATTGTAGATAAGCCTGAGGCGATTGTATATATATTTATACTGGTATTGTATGTTTATGTATCATGAAGATGGGTAGGGATTTTATTAGGTGCATGTTAGTATGTTTATATTTTGTTAACTGATTGCCTTCATTTGGTATTTTGGCTATTATTTTGTATGTGCATTATGTTATTAGTCCTCAGGGAATGTCTTTGCACATATTTGAGAGTATGTGGTGTCTAATTTCATAGCAAATTGTGAAAAAATGTGTCATTTTGGATTTTACGAGATACATGTTGAGTTATGGTCAGCACTTGTAATTTGCAAGTATTCATGTTTGAATTTTGTTATTGGATTTGTGTTATTATATGTTTTTGTCCTCTTAAATAAAATATAAAAAAAAAAAAAAAAAATATTCTTACAGAGGGTATTGTGGGGAGGTTAGAGGAGGGGGATAGGGAGGGTATGGGGGGTAATCAGCGAAGAGGAGGTATGGGAGGCAGTGAGTGGGCTTAGTAAAGGCAAAGCTCCTGGAATAGATGGGTTGGCAAATGAGTTTTATAGGGAACACTGGGATAGTATGAGAGGTTGTGTGGTGGAAGTGATGAATCGGATGAAGAGGGATAGGATGATGGGGAAAGGGATGGGGATGGGTGTAATGGTCTTGGTGAAAAAGGGAAAGGTAGGTAATATGTTGAGTAATTACAGGCCACTGATGCTCATGAATGCAGACTATAAGATCTTTGCAAAAATATTGGGAAATAGATTGAAAAGGGGGCTTGAGAAGGTGATTGCAGGGGGGCAGGGGGGGATCCCGGGTAGAGGGGTGCTTAAGGGACATGAGAGGATTAAGGGATTTTAGATTGTGGTAGGGGGAGGCATCTTAGCTTTGGACTGGAAAGGGCGTATGACAGTGTGGAACGTGAGGTGTTGTTTGAGGTGATGAGGAGACAGGGTTTCGGGGAGGAGGTAGTGGATTGGGTTCGGGCATTATATGTAGGTGCTTGCGTTAGAATACAGGTGAATGGCAGGCTTGGGGGTGTGGTGGAGATGGATAGGGGTCTGCGACAGGGCTGTCCTCTGTCGCAGATTCTCTTTGCATGCGTGCAAGATCCATTCTATAGATTAGTGGACGGTGGGGTACAGGGAGGGGGGGGCGGCAGGATAGATGGTGTTGTGGGTTATGTAGATGACACAACAGTGCTCTTAGGGAATGTGGTTGGTTTTGAGACGGTTCGGAGGTGTTTAAGGACTTTTTGTGAGGCCACTGGGATGAGTGTGAATGGTGCAAAGTCGAAAATGTTGGAGGTAGGATCCTGGGTGGGGGGGAGCTTGGGCCAGGGGTATGGGTGGTTCGTGGTGGATAGCATCACTATCTGTGGAATTGTATACATGAGGGATAGGCATCAGACGAGAGAGGTGAATTCAGGTCGAGTGGTGCAAAGGGCGAAGTTGTGTATGTCTGCATGGAGGCCGAGTGATCTCACTTTGCGACAGAGGGTACTTGCTGTCAATACATTAGTCTACAGTAGGATTTGGTATGTTGCTGGTGTGTACCCACTGTTGCAGGTGGATGTGAAAGAGTTGGAGCGTAGAGTATTCAAGTATATCTAGGCGAATGGGAGGAATTGGTTGCGAAAGGAAATTGTTAGGAACGGGGTAGGGATGGGTGGTTTGGGTTTAATTTGGTTGGAGCGGAGACTGGTGTGTATGTATGTGAGACGGTGCTTGGTGAGGAGAGGGGGCTTGGGGGGAAAGGAGGAGGGTGGGGTGGGGGGTGTATTGAGGGAGATGAGTGAATGGTGGGGGGGAAAGGAGTTAGATTACTGTAGAGATTTGTTGAGGAATTTATTGGTAATTAAGGAACTGCATAAAATGAAGGTGAATAGAATGATGGGTCTTGGTGCAGAGGCTAAGGTTGTAGAGGGTGCAGCGGTTTTTCCAGTATATGATTGGGTTCGGATATGGAGGGGTTTTCGAGGACTTAGGTTACGCGCAAGAGATCGTGAACAGATGTACAGATTTTTACATGGGGCGGTAGCGTCAAGGGCGGTATTATTCAGTATGGGGTTGGTACAGGAGAGCAGGTGTGAAAGGTGTGGTATGTTGGAAACTGTCTTGCATGGGATATATTTCTGTGAAGCTTTGGGGCCGGTGCGGGAGTGGATGGGGGGGGTGGTATGCAAACTTGGGGGAGGGGGGATACAGTTGTTGAGGGCACTGTTCCTGGACTTGGGAGGATTGGATGACAGGGTTAGGAGAGGCCTAATGCATTGTTTGGTTGATTTCGTGTGTGGGTCATGGAGATTGAGGGAGGTGGGAATAAGGGAAAGAATTAGGGCATTGGCTGCGGTAATGTACCGTACGAAATGTAGAAACAGGCAGGTGTATGGGAGGGATTAGGATAAGGATTTTAGTTCGGCTTATAGGAATTTCCGGGTGGGAGAGTTATTAAGTGGGTTTGTAGGAGTTTAAGGGGGCTTGGCTCTGCGACTTGCTTGGGAATGTACGGTTGTGGCTTTGGTATGGCCTGGATGTTGCTTGTGATTGACTGAAGTTGGTACGGTTGGGGGGGGGCGGTTTGGTGGGTGGGGACGGATGACCTTTATACTGGGTGACGGGAGACAGATGGGTTTGGGTGTGTATGTTGTGTGATCGAGTGGGGATGTGGATTTGGGTGTGTGGGTTATTTAAGGGGGGGGGTTGTAATTGGGGAAGAGTAAGGGTTTGTCCTGTTCAGTGCTGGGTGTTCAGTTATGGTGTGTGTTGATGTGGAGTGTTATTATTGAAGTTTGTGTATGGTCTGAGGTACTGAAACCTGGTTGATGGGTCTGTGGCCTTCAGGCAGATTCAAGACTTGGTGATGTTAGAGGACGGAAAAATGTTTGGTTACTGTCACATGAATTTGGTGTATTTTTTTTATATATTTATAGTAGTTGTACTCAGAGATGACAAGGTTGACTTGTCATGAGCAGTGGAACTGTGTTAATAATGAATAGGACAGGTGGTACTTGTGGTATCAAGTTTAGGGTGTGAGTGGGTATACAGTGGACCCCCGAGTTTCGTAAAAACTTCACTCTTGAAGTCTGCTCAAGTGCCATTACCGAACGAATTTACTCCCTTAAGGAAAAATTTCACGTAGGTTAGTCTATTTCAGACCCCCAAAAATACACTTCCACAAGAACTTACAAAATTATACTTACATAATTGCACGATTTCCGGGGTATTCGTTAACCGAGGGTCCACTGTACGTGGAGTGCATGTCATCTGTATGATTGAGTATAATATATATTGTGCCTGTGTGTGGAATACTATAGTAATTTGTGAGAAATGTACATTGTTTGGTGTACGACATTACTGTACCAGTGGATGTGGAGTGGTAATGGCTTGGAGCTCTTATCATATTGGAGTGGACAGATATGTGGTATACGGGACAGGATACAGTGGTGATTTACGCTATCTGTTTTATATATTGTACATCCATCCTGATGTAATAGGGTCATAAGTAGGTTGTTGGATAATGATTATGGTTAAATGTAATAGGTGCATATAATTGTATGCACATAGTGATTGGCGGGGATAGGGACTTTATTGTTATTTAATTGTTTTACTGGAGATTGATTATCTGTATGTTTTGTATTGATTTTGTAATTATATGCATTAGTGATTGCGGTCACAGTTATTTATGGATATTTTTGTAATTCTGTTTAAAACCAATAAAATGTAAAAAAAAAAAAAAAAATACAAACTTTTGAACAGAAGGGTCGATCACCATGCCCAGCCTTCTAGGGCAGGGTAGGTGCCAAAGCTGGAGCCTGCTACCATCTGCGGCTCACAAGCCTGCCCTTCCCGTTAGGGAAGGTGGCAGACCAGAGAGGCCTAACATCTATCTACCTCCATGCCTCGTGCTGGTGGGGAATGTGGCTAGGCCTGGGGCCAGTTGGTCCTGCCGATGAGGGGTACCCCCTCCCGTGGGAGACATAGGTCTCTGATACTCCCACGCCAGGGAGCCAGAGCCGGGTCACCATCTGGTTAAGACCCGGGCCGGGAGAATTCCCGGTGAATCAACACCTCCTTTCAAATTCAAATTCAAATTCAAATTCTTTATTTCATGTAATACAAGGTGGGGGGTACTTATAGTTATACATTAAAGTTGATATTACAAGATGGCCAATAATATGCCTAGGTATACCTAGGCTTTTCAGGCAGTCTTATGATAGGTCTTACTCAATAGCTATACAATGGATATACAGATTGTAAGGTTAGGTTAGGTTTACAAAATTTAGGTACTGGAATTTAAACATTGAGAATTTAACAATTAGTATAAAAAGTTAGCAATTAGTTTATATATTAATGATAAAGGTGATATATTGGCATAATATAGTTTCTATATTGGAGTATCTTAGGCAAACTTATGACTAGCTTAAGTATTATGGAGCAATAGTTGTATTAGAATGTTGGTTAGAACTGTGCAAATTAGGGGAATCACATATATCAATAAGTGTATTTTGCTGTGGTTAGTAATGTGCAAATTAAGGAGAATCACAGATATCAATAAGTGTATTTTTCTGTGGATATGTGCAAGATAAAGTAGTTTTCGTATGGTTAACTACCGGTTGGGTGTGTAAGTGAGATAAGATGTTTTTTAACGGTGCTCTTGAAAATGGAGGTTGTGTCTGCAGTTCTAGAGTTTTCAGGCAGGGAGTTCCAGATTTTAGGCCCTTTTATGCGCATTGAATTTTTGTATAGATTTAGTCGGACACGGGGAATGTTAAAGAGATGTTTATGTCTGGTATTATGTCTATGGGTCCTGTCACAACTGTCAAGAAAGTGTTTTAAGTAGTAATTTATTTATAATACTCAAAGTCAAAAATAATATACCGTGTCCAGATTTAAGTAACATGTAGGGCTGATAATTAGTTTGTTGAAATAATATTACGTAATTAAGAATTTTCTTCTGTGTTCATATGTATCAAATGATACCTGGAGTTTACCTGGAGAGAATTCCAGGGGTCAACGTCCCTGCGGCCCGGTCTGTGACCAGGCCTCATGTTGGACCAGAGCCTGATCAACCAGGCTGTTACTACTGGCCGCACACAGTCCAACGTACGAACCACAGCCTCTCTGGTCAGGCACCGACTTTAGGTGCCTGTCCAGTGCCTGCTTGAAGACATCCAGGGGCTTGTTGTTAATCCCCCTGATGTATACTGGGAAGCAGTTGAACAATCTTGGGCCCCTGTCCTAGGCACATGTCGATTAGACACTAGGCCTGTTGTATGTATGTGTGTAAGGAAACACTTCGAAATGCTTCCGCCCCGCCGGGAATTGTACCCGGGCCCTCCGTGCATCAAGCGAGAGCTTTAGCCACCAAGCCACTTGGGCGTGATGGGGTGTGGGGAATTGTGAGATTACTTGTCTGGGCTTCACCGCCACTGACAAACAAATAATCTTAATGGGAAGTTGACCGTCTAATATAATTTTACCGCAGTTATCCCCGTTAGGAGTGTGAGAAAACTTGACCCACTCCTGGTCACGTCCAAGGGGCCCCTTCGATATTCTCACTCTAAACCCACATCTATCCTTGACCAATTTAATTGGAATGGGTGACACCAATAGTTACGGTATTGTTAATTTTAGTGGACTGTATATGGATATGAGAGACTGATTAGAAAGAGAGGGTAGAGAGTACACACATACGAAATCCAACCATCACTCACCCAGTATCATTGATGGTCTCTGGAGATCATTATCATAGCCACAAGTCGATCACTATGCCCAGCCCTTCTAGGGCAGGGTAGGTGCCAAGGCTGGAGCTTGCTACCATCTGCGGCTCGCAAGCCTGTCCTTCCTGTCAGCCTCCTTGGGGCGGGGAAGGTGGCAGACCAGAGAGGCCTAGCATCTATCTACCACCTGCCTCGTGCTAGTGGCGAATGTGGCTAGGCCTGGGACCAGTTGGTCCCGCCGCTGAGGGGTACCCCCTACCATGGGAGACATAGGTCTCTGATACTCCCACGCCAGGGAGCCGGAGCCGGGTCGCCTTCTGGTAAAGACCCGGGTCGGGAAAATTCCCGGCGAATCAACACCACCACCATCATCATAGCCACAGCACTTATACATACTCATTATAACATCCTAACCTACCGACAACAGACTGTTACAAAGGTAAGTACTTAGCTGTGGGTGAGGGAGTCGTTTCCTTTGTTGTTGTTCCCTCGTGTCGATCTCGTGGTCCTGCTTGGTAGCGATTATGGTCACGGCAAGACGATGATGTTGGTGGGTTTGTCCCGATATAGAAGTATTGACTTCTTGACACCTCTACAATTCTCGGGACAGAATCGTGAGGTCAACAAGCGGTCGTTGTGGGAATGTTGCTGAGAATCACTGCACACATTCTCTCTCGTGATATTAACATCACCAACTTCTCTTTAGTTCACACGACGATTTAATGTCCCACTAATTCACACCGACGCGCATTTCCTCCATCGAACACCCGTAATGGCGGCGTCGGTCACTATTTAACACATCATCACTCTATTATTGCAGTTTCTTGGACTTAATGTCCCACATTATTCCCGGCGAACATTCACAACACTTCTTATTATAAAGTGAGACCATTAACAGCGATTTGGTCACCGGAAACGCCAGTATTCCGGACTTCATTTCTCCTACGATATCCTGAGACTACGAGTATCCACACGTGACTGCCCCGTGACCCAGGCAGTTGACCCAGGCCGTCCTCCTACGCCAAGCGACGGTCGGGTGGTTCTCTCTTCATCTCTAAGTATTATGTGAACCAACAACCACATATTAAGGATAATTATTCACATTAGAAAGTTTATCGAGTATAACCTTTCGGAAAATACCAATATTTTCCACAAGGAGGAACTTGTACCTCCTCTCATGGTGACCCCAAGACTGTTCAACTGCCTCCCAGCATACATCAGGGGGATTACCAACAAACCCCTGGCTGTCTTCAAACAGGCACCTAAAGTCGGTACCTGACCAGCCAGGCTGTGGTTCGTACGTTGGACTGCGTGCGGCCAGCAGTAACAGCCAGGTTGATCAGGCTCTGGTCCAACATGAGGCCTGGTCACAGACCGGGCCGCAGGGGCGTTGACCCCTGGAACTCTCTCCAGGTAAACTCTGGACAAGACCCGGGCCGGGAGAGTACCGGCGAATCAACAACAACAATTATTTAAGTTTTTGACATCTACAGCAATTATTAGAAGACGTCTTCTTATATGTAGTGAGACAGAAGCTTTCAGTGTACATGTAGTGAGAAAAGTCTCGTGATTATTGATGAACAAAATGACGAAATTTATAAGAGTTTATAACTCTGTCAAAAATTTAAGAAAAAATAATTTTTTGTTACTTATTGTGACTGAAAATATATGTAAAAAAGTTTTTCTTTATTAATAATGTTTAAAATTTTTTATATAAAATTTAAAAAAACAAGAATCAGAATGTACATTAGTAAGAACTGTAATAGAAATCTTCTTTCTTATTAAATTAAAACAAATCAAAATTAGGATTTTGCTGTGTTAATAAATAAAATACATTAGTTTTAATATTTTAATATTATTAAACTTGTGGCCGACTTGAAGGGAAACTAAACTATTAAACACTGACTGAAAAAATGTCGGACACGAGCAGATATTATTGGTAATATTGACTCCTGGGAGAATTACTAACCCACGATAATCCAATATAACCCAGGATAACCCTATATAACCCAGGATAACCCTCTATAACCCAAGATAACCGGCTGTAACCCAGTTAGGATCAAGATAACCCTGTATAATCCAGTGTCAACAAGGTTAACATGGTATAACCCAATATAACCCAGCATAACCCAGTATAACCCAGTGTTATGTAAGGTAAGATCTGTCAAGAACCAGGACAAGTTTTTCCTTATACGGGTCTTAATCATGTGACGACCCACAGCTGGAGCTTTTAGTCATCTGGCCGACGCCTTTCCATGGCTTACCGATCAACCCCTTCAAAATTATGATTAACGATTCAAACCATTTCGATAACCCAGTGTAATCCAGTGTAACCCAGTAGATTAGATTTTAGATTTTGCCACCGAAATGGCTAGATTATTGTGCACCCCATATCCCCAATGGAAATAAGTCACTCTGTCTGACGTTTTGAGTTATCCTAGGTTCTCTACACATATGCTGCTATGTATGATAATCTATGTAAATATATTTGTGTATACCTGAATAAACTTACTTATTCCAACCTGTGGACGGTAGCGCAAGAGCATATGGAGGAGGAGGAGGTGTTGATTCACCGGGAATTCTCCTGGCCCGGGTATTTTCCAGATGGTAACCCTACCTTGGCTCCCTGTCTTGGGAATCTGTTACGTATGTCTGCCATAGGCGAAGGTACAAGAACCTTCTCATCTTCTGGGACCAACTGTCCCCAGGCATAGCCCCATTGCCGTTACGGGGCACTTAGGGAGAAGCTAGGCCTCTGGTCTGCCATCTTCCCTGCCACAGGGGGGGTCGTGAGAATGACAGTCTTGTGAGCTGCAGGTGGTAGCAAGCTCTGGCCAGGCATTCATACACATAATTTCTGACAATAATAATAATAATATCTATGTTGTTGTAGATTCGCCGGTACTCTCACGACCTGGGTCTTTTCCAGTGTCTGAGACCAATGTTTCCCATGGGAGAAGGAACAAAGACCCCCTCATCGCCTGGGACCAATTGTCCCCAGGCCTAGTTACGTTCCACGCCCTCATGGGGCTCGTAGGGAGAAGCTAGGCCTCTCTGGTCTGCCATCTTTCCTGCCCCAGGGAGGCTGATGGGAAGGGCAGTCTTGCAAGCTGCAGATGATAGCAAGCTCCAGTTTTGGCATCTACCGTGCCCTAAAAGGGCTGGGCATGGTGATCGATCATCATCAATAATATCTTTATTGTTGTTGTGGATTCGCTGGTACTCTCCCGGCCCGGGTCTTTTCCAGATTGTGCCCCGGCCTTGGCTCCCTGACTTGGGAGTGTCGTCAGACCTATGTCTCCCATGTAAGAGGTACAAGTCCCTCCTCATCTTCTGGGACAAACTGTCCCCAGGCCTAGCCACATTCCCCACCCTCACGAGGCTCGTAGGGAGAAGCTAGGACTCTGGGCTGCCAGGCAGTCGTGGGAGCTTCAGGTAGTAGCAAGCTCTGGCTCTGGCACCTTTCCCACCCTAGGAGGGCCCATTGGAGTGGTGTCTACCTCTTATATACAACTGTATAACTACTACAGTGGAAATAAGTCACTTTGACTTTTTTGGGGAGTTATCCTGGGTAATTTACTTATATGTTACTATGTATGATAGGAGGAGGAGGTGTTGATTCGCCGGGAAATCTCCTAGCCCGGGTCTATTCAGATGGCGACCCGGCTCCGGCTCCCTGTCGCGGGAGTATCTGAGACCTATGTCTCCCATGGAAGGAGGTACAAGTACCCCCACACCGTTGGGACAAACTATCCCCAGGCCTAGCCACATTCCCCACCAGCACGGGGCTGGTAGGGAGAAGCTAGGCCTCCCTGGTCTGCCATCTTCCCCACCCCAGGGAGGCTGACGGGGAAGGCAGTCTTGCGAGCTGCAGATGGTAGTAAGCTCTAGCTTTGCACCTACCCTGCCCTAGAAGGGCTGGGCATAGTGTCAATCTAGTATATATGTATGATAGGGTAGGTTCGTCAGGAAACCGGACAGGTGTTTCCTGACGCGGGTCTTAGATGATGACCCGCCATTGGAGCTTTTGGTCATCTGACTGAGGCCTTCCGCTGGCTTACCGGTCCACCCCTTTTAAAAATTATTTTGTATTACAACCATTTATTTAAAAAAATATAGTATTGTATTACAACCATTATCTGCACCTAAATAAACTGACGTACTTACTTGTTATATTAGTTTAGTTTATGTTTGAGACTGACAGAAAATTTAACAAAATGGTAAAGATATTAATAAATTATAAGTTTCCTGCTTTTTATAATAAACATAAGTCTTTTGTTTTTAAGAAAAAAATGAATATTAATAATGTAAGCAAACTTTTAAATTATTTTACACAATGTGTAAAAGTTTTAATTTTTTTGTATTATATGTTTTCTTCTTTTATAAATAGCGTTAAAAAATTATTCTTGTTAATAGGCTCCCAAATTTTTTTTAAATTAAAAGTGAATATGTAATAATTTTGAAGGGAATAATTAATTCCTCTAAAGTTCAGTTCAATTAACATATAAATTATTTATTACATTCAATTAGCTAGTATATTTGACTGTCAAAATGAAAGATCAATGTTCAGATGTACAGGTCAACCCACCTTGTTGCCTGTTTAGTCCGTCACATCTGAATAGGTTATAACCTGGCATCTATATATTGCTGTCAAAATGATCCTTTATGTGGGTCTCTGTGAAAGCTGCAAACATTGCATTCAACTCTGTGAGCAATATCTGATGTAAAAGTCGATCACCATGCCCAGCCCTTCTAGGGCAGGGTAGGTGCCAAGGCTGGAGCTTGCTACCATCTGCAGCTCGCAAGCCTGCCCTTCCCGTCAGCCTCCTTGGGGCGGGAAGGTGGCAGACCAGAGTGGCCTAGCATCTATCTACCTACCTGCCTCGTGCTTGTGGGCGAATATAGCTAGGCCTGGGACCAGTTGGTCCCGCCGCTGAGGGTACCCCTCCATGGGAGACATAGGTCTCTGCTACTCCCACGCCAGGGAGCCGGAGCCGGGTCGCCATCTGGTAAAGACCCGGGCCGGGAGAATTCCCGGTGAATCAACACCTCCTCCTCCTCTGATGTAAGGAATTATGTTGTTTGTTGATGGCTTAAGATCCTGTAGGTTTGCAAAGATAAATGTCGTTATGTTTATGGAATTTAGTTTTTTTTTATTATATGTTTTGGAGTGGAGGCCAATGACTGCCTCTGTTCCAGAAGTGCTTTCAGTTGTTGCACGACTTCTGTCATTTCTTGCCAGTCTTTTTTCCTTCCTGGCACTAAAAAAACTATTTCTCTGAGGATGTTATGGCTCCCTTTTTTTTGTTTCCCATAGTCCAGCTGGCATGTGTCTTCTTGTCCCCTTTCGATGATATGCCTGGCAGTATACATTGTAGTATTTTCTTTCAAAGACTGATGAGTGACACACATCAGGGTGAAATAAGTTACAGGAAGAGGAGTTATACCCACCTGGTGTCATGTGGGTTACACCCTCCTGGTGTCATGTGGGTTATACCCACCTGGTGTCATGTGGGTATGGCATATTTTGGGATTGTCAAAGGTGCATGTGTCTACATTTTCTAGGTCAGCAATTTCACCTACTTTGAAAGGTGCAGTTAGTTTACCTGGAGAGAGTTCCTGGGGTCAACGCCAACGTGGCCCGATCTGTGACCAGACCTCATGGTGGATCAACGCCTGATCAACCAGGCTGTTACTCCTGGTCGCACGCAGTCCAACGTAGGAACCACAGCCTAGCTGGTCAGGCACCAACTTTAGGCATCAGTACGACAAAGGCGTTCAGCTTCTTTATTTTTCTTCCGATTTTATTTTTTATTTTTGGTGCACGTTTAGAAGCATATATGTAGAAGAATATGACAAAGTTTCAATAAGATTGGCCAACAAACAACTGAGGAAAAAAAATATTTACTGATTTTGACAAATAGCAGCCACTTTTGACAAATTGGCACTACGTGTGGCTCTCCCGACACTCCCCGCTGTTAGAATACGTCTAACACGACTTTTTGATGAAAAGAATTAATCTTATATACCTTATTTTCGTGCTGAAAAAAATAAATGTGGTACGCTTTTTGACATTCACAAAAAATCAGAAATACATATTTAAGATAGTATTCCAAAAAAGAATTCACCAAAATGACAAACACACTTTGTTTTATAATGTCTGTGAAAATTTTTTCAATCCAATCATTATTAATAGTAAAAAACTAATAAATAGGCCAAAATCTTGTTTTCCAGATGTTCGGAAAAATTACGTCAAAAAAGTAAAAAAAAAAAAATCACGAAAATCGCACTATTTTGGGCTTTTCTATGCAATACGTATAAGTAATTTCTTATTGTTTCCCATGTATAAAACACCGTTTTCTCTAGTTCTACCAGAGGTAACATAGAAAACCTACTCTTATAGTGAGTAACATTTCTTCAAGGCCACCACCATCCTCTAGTACAAAAATATACAAATAATATTATTTTGGCCTGCTTTCTAATTCGTTTATCGTATTTATCTTATGCATAATATCATTATTGCATAAATGATGTAAGCAGAAAAAGGATATTACCAATAATAGCGTCAGTATAACACATCTTGTGAGCGGCGGTCACACTGACGACATCAATAAAATCGATAAATTCAAATTTAAATTCTTTATTTCGGGGACGAGATAATCACCATCCCCAGCCCTTTTAGGGCAGGGTAGGTGCCAAAGCTAGAGCTTGCTACCATCTGCAGCTCGCAAGACTGCCCTTCCCATCAGCCTCCCTGGGGCGGGGAAGATGCCAGACCTGAGAGGCCTAGCTTCTCCCTACCAGCCCTGTGAGGGTGGGGAATGTGGCTAGGCCTGGGGACAGTTGGTCCCAAAGATGAGGGGGTACTTGTACCTCCTCCATTGGGAGACATAGGTCTCAGAAACTCCCACGAATGGGAGCCGGAGCCGGGTCGCCATCTGGAATAGACCCAGGCCGGGAGAATTCCCTGCGAATCAACACCTCCTCCTTTATTTCTGATAATATTACAAAGTGGGGTTTACATAACTAATGGTATTAGTTCAAATTATAAAATACTTATTACAAGAAGGCCACTAGTATGCCTAGGCATTTCAGGCAGACTTTTACTAGATCTTACTCTATAATGACATAATAATTATAATGGTATTAAGGTTAGGTAATTGTAGTGATTAACTAGATTTACAAAATTGAGGTAGTTCAAAATATTTAAGAACTTAATTAACAATTAGTGTATCTATTAATGGAAATGGTGTCATATTTGCTTGATACAGTTTTTATATTGGAGTGTCTCAGGAAAACTTATGACTAGCTTAAGAATTATGAAGCAATAGTTGTATTCAGAATTTTGTTTACAGTCATGTGTAAATTAAGGGAGTCACAGATATAAATAAATGTACATATGTGTTTTGCTTTGGATATGTGCAAGATAAAGTAATTTTCATGTGGTTAGCTACCAGTGGGGTGTGCTCCTTGGGGATTTCAACCTAGGACACCTAAAATGGAGGAATATTGCAAACAATGTGCTAGCAGAGATAACACCAGGAAGCAGCTAAGATGAAAACTGGCACACACACGAACTTATAAATATCTGCAACAAATTCACCTTAAACCACCAAATAATAGAGCCTACAAGATTGGAGAATATACTGGACCTCATCTTCACTAACAATGATGATCTGATATGAAATGTCATCATATCAAAAACAATATACTAAATCACAACATAATGGAAGTCCAGACATGTATGCGGTGGCCCCCAGACCAACAAAATGTGATCAGTCACAAGGGAGCCTTCACCAAACTCAACTTCAATAACAAAAACATAAGGTGGGACCAAGTAAACCAAGTCCTAAATTATATAAATTGGAAAGATAGCCTAACCATCACGGATTCTAACTAAGGAAAAGGAGGAGAAGATGTAAACTAGAAAGAGAGAGGCGCTCCCTATACATGCGAAGGCAAAGAATAACAGAGCGGCTACAAGAGGCCAATATATCTGAAATACGCAGGGAGACACTGGTAAGAGAAATAGCAAACATCGAAAAAACTATATGAATCTTATAGGAATCAAGAAATGCAGGAAGAACTAAAAGCCATAAATATAATTGAAAGAACCTAAAGTATTTCTTTTCTTATGCCAAATCATCATTGGAGTACCTGGTAACTTCTTTGGCTACTAGAGACGGCTTTTTAAATGGGACATGCCAGAGTTTCACCTACAAACATAGTAAGTTTGTGCTGATTTATTTGTTCACACAGAGTAAAATTCGTCTGTCATTCCAAGGCAGGTGTGCTAGAAGTGTTAAGTGCTGTAGGTTTGGAGTAACTAAGCGAGCATCAGTACCAACGTAGGCTGAGGAATGTACGAGGAACAAGCCTGGCCTGATGGGTGACCTTGAGAGTGGCACTATAAGACTCGCATGCCACTTACACCCATATTGAGTGTGTCTGGTGAGGTTTGCTAGTCCACTGCTACTCTTGCCTCTCTGAATATGCCACAGTTCATCCCCTTACAACGACTGTGCAGTCCCATGAGAATTGGTATCCCAGGTGTGTTGGTATCCCAGGTGTGTTGGTAACCCAGGTGTGCACACACCGAAAATTCGTTTTTCATTCCAAGGCAAGTGTGCTAGAAGTTCTACAAGTTTGGAGTGAGTAACTATTTGTACAAGTATTGCAGTGGTTGGTAACTCTTGAGAAGTCTGGCTCAGTGACCTTGAGAGGCACTGTATCACCTGCTTGAGACTTTCACCCATATTGACTATGTGAAGAGAGGTGAATGTGCATGCTCCATTACCCTGCTATTCTCTTGTATCTTCTGCCCTCCGCCTTTAAAACAGCATCCAGTAAAGGCGGATTTCGCTGAACCAGGAGTGTGTGACCAGTACCAACGTAAGCCTAATGTGGCTGGCTGAGGAAGGTGGGTAGCCAGAAGACACCAGTGTGCTGGTAGTGGTTATTATATTACGATGGAATGAGTGTTCCTGCCTTCACAGCTAAACTCTCCCTTTTACTCTTCGAACCCTTGAGGTGGAGTAAAGGTGTTAGAGCCCAGGCTAGCTCATTCTACATCCAACACCTAGCAACCCACCCACCGCTGCCCACCCCTGAGTGCCACACACTGACAACCCCCCTCCTGCCCTTTCCTCAGCAAATCAATTGCAGTGTTCTGCTTTCTCTCACCGCCTAACTGCTACAATTTAATACATCTATAAATTGTGTGTAAAGCCGGTTGATGCCTCCTGGGGCACTACAGTGCTGAAGACAAGTTTAACACCCCTGCCGCCCAGCTTTAAAAGTCCTAGTTGTAGTGGCGGCGACAGGTGGCTGCCATGGGCCACCTGGCTGGTGTAAACAACATCAGCTGACCCTACTCATAAGCATCATGGACAAGAATGCTACTCATCTCGTCGGTGTTTCTCAGATATAGAAGATACCTAAGGATGCTATCGTGTGGTACCAGTTCATCTAGGTACAACTGAACAAACACCCACACTTACATACATGTATGCATACACCGTGTATGTGTATATGTATGTATGTAATTTGTGGTTGGGTGTGGGAGGTTGTCTTCACCATCATTGTACAATATTATCATTTCAGTGAGTTATCACATTAGGTGGCAGTAATCTGTGTGCCTCAGAGGAAGTTATCATTGAATTAAAATTTTGTGATCAATATTCTCATCTTTGTAATTTGTGATTAGGTGTAAGACCTTGTCTGTGCAATCCATTATTGTACCATTGTTGTGATAAAAACACAGGCCTTATTCCTAGGCTTTATTGAACACAAAATCCATGGTACATGTCTGCAACAGAAGAAAATACATCTAATGACTGCTGCTGCAGGACAGGTGATGTAAGGTGCATATGTCCTCAGAAAAGCTATAGCTACTGGCGACATATTTAAGCTTACCATGTATTTGTGTAAGAGAGAGACCACCGCCATGCTGGGCCATCTCCGTACTGTTTGTTGTTATTGTAAGGGGCCCCCTGAGGTGGTGCAGTATTGTGTCCTGCTGCGGCTCTCCACAAGAGCGGTATCACTACAATCTCCCCCTTCTAAAATATCAGATACAGTAATCCTCCAAACGGTTAGGTGGGTGACGTGTACGTCCAGACCTTCGTAGCCCTTGAGCCTCTTCACCGGGTTCGGTATTTTCTAGCGGGGTTTGACTATCTGCTGGAGCGGCGTCCTCTATTTCAATGGGGTAGCCTGAAAAGGCTTCCCTGGAGAAACCGATAGTCTCTTCACCATTTTGGTAGCGAATGTGGGCATAATGCGGATTAGCTTGTAGGAGCTCTACCTCTTCCACTAAAGGATCCGTCTTGTTCATCCTACGGTGACTCTTCATGAGAATGGGTCAGGGTGACATAACCAGGTGGGCATGGAGGCTCCGTAGAGGAACGACGTGAATAGTTGAAGAGTCTCCATGAGGGTAGCATTAGTAGCTGTGCACAGCAATGATCTAATAGAGTGAAGGGCATCAGGTAAGACAGTCTGCCAGTGTTGAACCGGTAGATTGCGAGATTTCAGTGTCATTGTAACTGACTTCCATATAGTACCATTGAACCGCTCCACTTGACCATTGCCTTGAGGGTTGTAGCTTGTTGTTCTGCTGCAAGCAATCCCTTTGTTAGAAAAACTCATAAGTTCATTACTCATGAACGAGGATCCCCTGTCTGAATGGATATAGGCCGGCATACCAAAATAGCGAATAACTGGGAAAGACAACTGATGACAGTTGAAGCAGTCATATTTGCACAGGGAACACAAAAAGGAAACCTAGAATATTCATCTGCTACCTGGAGTCTACCTGGAGAGAATTCCAGGGGTCAACGCCCCCGCGGCCCGGTCTGGACCAGGCCTCTTGTTGGACCAGAGCCTGATCAACCAGGCTGTTACTGCTGGCCACACGCAGTCCAACTACGAACCACAGCCCGGCTGATCAGGTACCGACTTGAGGTGCCTGTCCAGTGCCTGCTTGAAGACAGCCAGGGGCTTGTTGGTAATCCCCTGATGTATGCTGGGAGGCAGTTGAACAATCTTGGGCCCCTGACACTTATTGTGTTGTCCCTCAACATGCTAGTGTCACCCCTGCTCTTCTTGGGGGATGTTACATCGCCTGCCGAGTCTTTTGCTTTCGTACGGAGTGATTTTTGTGTGAGAGTTTGGTACTAAGCCCTCGAGAATTTTCCATGTGTATATAATAATGTATCTCTCCCGCCTCGTTCTAGAGTACAGGTTTAGGAACTTCAAGCATTCCCAGTAGTTGAGGTGGTTTATCGCACTTATGCGTGCGGTGAAGGTTCTCTGCACATTTTCAAGGTCAGCAATTTCACCCGCGAAAGGTGCAGTTAGTGTCAACAATATTCCAGCCTAGATAGAACAAGCGATCTGTAAAAGTGTCAACATGGCTTGGTATCCCTGGTTTTGAAGGTTCTCATTATCCATCCTGTCATTTTTCGAGCAGATGCAATTGCTACATTGTTATGGTCCTTGAAGGTAAGATCCTCTGACATGATCACTCCCAGGTCTTTGACATTAGTTTTTCGCTCTATTGTGTGGTTTGGAATACCTATTCTGGTTTATGCTTGGTAGAGGTCCTTTGAAATCTATATTCAGTCTCTCGAAAGGCTGGGTGGCTTTTATGAGATGAGTTTTCTCTGGCTGGTGAAAGTTTGGCTTGCACTCTGCATACTCTGCATGATCTGATCACTTGTCGCACCTCTTCCACTGAGTAGGGCATATTCTTAGATTTAACAAAATGATACAGGCGTGTAACTCCTGGGTGACACAAGGCCTTGTGGAGCTCTGAGGTGATTGCAAATCATGACATGCTGCTCCACAGTGGGACCTAGAGAATGCATCAGGTGAAATGTTTCTTCACCCGTCGATACAGAATATCAAAGTTATAACACGATAGTTCCATCCTCCAGCGTAATATCTTGTCATTCTTGATCTTACTTTTGTGCTTCTTGTCAAACATATACATCACGGACCGTTGGTCAGTCCTTACAGTGAAATGTCTGCCTGTTAAATAATACCTCCAGTGGCGAACTGCTTCTATGATGGCCTGGGCTTCCTTTTCTACAGCAGCATAGCACTTCTCTGATCCTTGAAAAGTTCTTGAAAAGAAAGCTACGGGACGTCCTGCCTGAGATAGGACTGCAGCAATGGCAACTTCAGATGCATCCGTTTCCACCTCGAATGGTAGGGACTCATCAATGGCCTGAACTACTGAGTTTTCAATGTCCTGTTTGAGAGTATAGAAAGCAGTTTCTGCTTCCTTTGTCACAGGAAATATCGTGGTAGCACTCAGTGGGCGAACTTTACTTGAATAGTTGTAGATCCACTGTGAGTA
The DNA here is from genome assembly GCA_009830355.1 of Cherax destructor. NCBI lineage: Eukaryota > Metazoa > Arthropoda > Malacostraca > Decapoda > Parastacidae > Cherax > Cherax destructor. The sequence continues at coordinate 48,597 of WNWK01011507.1, forward strand.
ATAAGCAAAAGACCAAGAGTTCTTTGGAGTGACTTTTATTCTTGGGGCATTGGAAGTTCCCGTAGAGGTCCGAAGTCTTTCAGGGTCTGGGAATTTGCACCTCCTTCCACCACATAACCAAGGATGTTAAGCCTTTTAGTGGAAAAAGTGCACTTTTCTTCATTGTAACTGATATTTTTCTTCTTGGCAGCTTCCTAAAACTTATCAAGGTTTGCATCATGTTCCTCCTGGGTCTTGCCACAAATGGTAACATTATCTAAATATGTAAGTTCCCGTAAGTTGCTCTTCCTGAATGAGTGAATCCATAATTCGTTGAAACAGGCTACCCCATTGGTAACCCCAAAAGGGACTCTGGTAAACTGATAGAGGTCGTCACTAGCCTGAAACGCTGTGTATGGTTTATCTTCATTCCTTATAGGGACTTGATGATAGGCACTTCGTAGATCAATTGTGCTAAACACATAGTACTGAGCAATTTTGTTCACTCTATCATCAATTCGAGGTAGAGGGTACCCATCAAGAAGTGTAAATTTGTTGATTGTCTCAGAATAGTCGATAGCCAGCCTCCGTTTCCTATAATCATCCTTGACAACAACGACCTGTGCACGCCAAGGAGAATTACTTGGTTCTATAATACCCTCCTTCAGCAGCCTCTGAGTTTCTTTCTCAATGAACATCCTATCTTCATAAGAATAGCGGCGTGACTTAGCTGATATAGGATGACAATCCGCAGTAAGATTCGCAAACAGCTTTGGTGGGTCTACCCTTAAAGTGCTAAGACCACAGACAACGAGAGGAGGCAGTTCACCTCCATATGTTAAGGTAACCATCTACTTCTGTTCCTTTGATGAACACTTTCACAACTGCCTTTGACAGTGAATTTGGAGCAGCCGCAGGAAGTCACTGTTGCTAGAGTCGCCTGGTCGGAATGCGTAGAAGCACTAGCTCTTGTTGATGTATTAGCGACATACTTTAGCAAAGTGACCTTTCTTATGGCATTGATGGCACATTGCTTCACGAGCCGGACACTTTGGACGTGGATGTCTTGAAAAACCACAAAGAAACACTTTGTGCCTGCAGCTGCTGTCACTGAAGCAGGTTCCACGGTAACTTCATTAAAGAGTCTTGGTCGGGAGTTACAGCACTTACCACTCGAGAAGGCTGGGTAGTACTGTACACTTCAGAATTCTTCTGGGCTGAATCTAATGCTCTTGCCTGGTCAAGGGTAGTGGCTAAGTCCAGAGTTTTATTCTCAATAAACGCTGCCTTATTATTGGTGATTGCAGGCCACTGATAAAGCATCCCTGATGGACTCTTCACAATACTGAGAAGCTGTCACCGCTCGGAAGTTACAGTCCTTACCTAATATTTTCAATGCTTGAAAGTATTCCTCTAAGGATTCACCAATCTGCTGGCGGCGAGTTGCAAGACGATATCGTGCAAAGATTTCATTTGTGGGCTTAATATACTGAGACTTGAGGGCATTGATAGCCTCTTCATAGGTATTACACTCAGAAATAACCTCATAGATTTTAGGTGACACAAAGTTGTTGAGCAGGCTTAGTTTATCTAGATCTTCCTGAGGAAAGGCTCTCAAGAAGTTTTCGAAAGTCTTAAACCAGTGCTTCCATTCCTGACCAGCCGTTGATACACTGGGGTCAGAATCTAGCCTCAGGTTTCAGTAAACGCTCCATGTTGCAGTGTAGTCTAGCTCAGAATCGCCACCAGGTAGCCCAGGATATTTGTGTTCAATAAATTGTTGTGATAAAAACACAGGCCTTATTCCTAGGCTTTATTGAACACAAAATCCATGGTACATGTCTGCAACAGAAGAAAATACATCTAATGACTGCTGCTGCAGGACAGGTGATGTAAGGTGCATATGTCCTCAGAAAAGCTATAGCTACTGGCGACATATTTAAGCTTACCATGTAATCTGCATCACGAATGTATCTGTGTAAGAAGAGACCACACGCCATGCTGGGCCATCGCCGTACTGTTTGTTGTTATTGTAAGGGGCCCCTGAGGTGGTGCAGTATTGTGTCCTGCTGCGGCTCCCCACAAGAGCGGTATCACAACAACCATATTATTAACACCCATACAAGAAGTCTGAATGTTTATGTTAGACTTTATGTTAGACTTCTAACTATAGTAAATATGAGTAGTAACCTGAGTTAAATAAGTACATGTACATAATTGGAAGTGTTCATTGAATTGGAACCCTGTCTTACACCAGATACCTGTAAGTGAACCCTAGTCTTACACAGATACCTGTAAGTGAACCCTGGTCTTACACCAGATACCTGTAAGTGAACCCTTGATTTCTGTGTTCAACAGCCAGTAAGTGTTCACTTCTTTATTGTATACATTGTATTTTTTTTTTAATTCATTTACTCAATATTTCCTTGAACAAATTCACTCTTATTTAAAGTTAAGTATGTCACTATTTACTTAATTTACAATAAAATTTAATTAAAGTGTTCAGTTTACATATTCCCAGTGCACAATTAACTTTTATTGCCACATTAGTCACTTCTGCAACTTACTTTATTGTTCTCAGTGACTAATTTCTGCAATTATTTTATATAGTATTTTGTGCTCTATTTTAATTTACTTTTTGTTTATTTCTAACAAGTGCTAAAATTAAAAATTCAGTGCAATCTTTTCAGTTGTACACTTCTTTTAATTGTGTCAGTATTGCATATTAGTTCTTAGTGTCATTTCTTTTAGGAAATTTGTTCTCCAGTATATTTTCAAATTGCATAAAATTACTGTTTGTATTTCTACTTTGTATTGTTTTACATTTTTACTAGTATATTTCTTGATTGAATTAAGAGTGAAGATAGCTCACTTTTACAATTAATTCACATTGCAGTAATATTTCCCATGTCATTGCATTTTCAATGTATCTCCTTATTTTATAGTGTAATTCAGTGAGTTGTCAATTCTCATGCAGTGTACCTTAAACATTTTAATTACTTGTAATGTCTGCAATATTTTTAATTTAACGAGGTATCATATTAGGTGGCAGTAGCCTGTATTGTGTAATATTTTTGTAATCAATATTACCCACCGTACTACCTCTCTTTATTCTCATCTTGTGATTTGTGATTAGCTGTAAGACCTTGTCTGTACAATCCATTATTGTACCATATTATTAATACTGTGAGTCTTACATGAGCTATCATCACCAGCAAACATGGCAACTGTCACAGACGAATATATTTCTGCAGGTGATGACAATGATGATAGATTCCAGATCTTTATAAGTAAACAAAGAAGGAAAAGTGAGAAAGGGCTAGAGCGCCGACGTAGTCAGGCTCACTTGACTCATAGGCAATGTGAACCTAGACGTCCATGGTGCACACAGGGTGCATGAAGCCTTTCTTCTAAGGAAGACTGTGTTAAGCTGAACTTCCCTGACAACACCCTGCTGCAGGGTAGGTGTGCATGGCTAATGGCAGCAGTAAAGGTACATCCGAAGGCGAGAATCCACTTTGGAAAAAACTCACACAACTTTGTGTTTGTGGAACAGAACAAAGAACTGATCAATGATCTACTTAACACAACCTATGGGGATATTAAGCTGCTTCGCCCTACATCAGACACGTATCACTTTAAAAAAGGGGTCAGTATCATAATCTTTGGATACCCTCTCGACATGGACCCATCCCATTCGACTCTAAGCGAGCATATCATCAAGCCCAAGAGACTTTAAGGAAAATCCCAAATTATTGACAGTTGGGTTGGCCCTGTGCCCCTCTGTTACGCAGAAATTGGGGTTTCCTGAGGCCTAATGCCTTGTCTAAGGGCAAAGGTAAAAGTTACACAAAACCCTGTAAAACTAGGCCTTCCAGGTCTATCCCCTAAACAAAGCTGGTATTACCAGTGTGGTTTAGTGCTCCACTGGGTTAGGGTATCAGAAGGTTCCACACAAAAATTCCTAGGTAAGAAAATATACATTTATTTACTTATATTAAACTATATACAGTCCAAACACGCCTCTTCACATATCAATTAGCCAAACCCCCTCAAAAACAGTACAGGACGGAGAAGGTGGCCGGGTGGTCACTTCAAAAACAAAACAATTCACTAAGCGGTCAGCCCAGCCACCACTCCCATCCTCCAGAACACATCTCCTATTTCTTCAGTTCACACTCGTCCCTTCGGGCCCCGACCATGTCCGAGCCCAGGGTGTGTACTGGTACACCATTAAAAGAGCCTATGGCTTGAGTTAGCTACACCAAAAGGGAATACAACATCACAAACTTAGCTGAACACAGGCTCCGTCTCGCCAGCCGCTATCCATGCCGCTATCCATGCCGCGCACATGTGTAACCCACGCGGACGCCGCCACCCTCACCACAAACATTTGGAAAATAAATCCTAGCTGGATTTCTCTATTTCACCGCTTAAACTTACTTTACAGTATTCACCAAAAGCACAGCATATTTCTAAAATTATCATTTACATTTATCTAAAGGTTATACATTATTATTACTGTTTTTCCTAATTACCTGAAATTTATGGCACACTTCTCCAATAGCTATATATTACGTATATTTAAATGTCATGCAGAAACCTGCATAACACCCCCACCCCTAGACCATAGGTCTCACTCTGCTAGTGGGGTCCACACGGACACCGCTAGGCAAAAAGGGGAAAAAAAGGAAATAAACATAAACATTATAACTGGAGAATTAGTCACACAATCATAGACTTTTTGGCACTGCTCATATGTAAAATTACTTTAATAGTCTGAGGCTATAAGATTGCGGACATGTGAAACTCGCCTCACATAAAAGTGATCAAGTTCTATGCCAAACGAGCCCACAGTCATGCTTTGACAAAACTATGTTAGGAAAAGGCACCATCACAACACAGCGGTGGCCACACACTGGCGTTGATGCGTTTTACTAAATTACAATAAACATGATAATAATGTAAAGAGTGAACATTGTACATACTACCCTGAGAAGTGCCATTTAATAACAAACACAAGAGCTAAGTATCACACCTATTGATTTCCCATCTATCTTGACACATGTTAGTAATGCTGTAAGACAGATTTAAAGTATGTATGACACCACCAATGCTTGAAACAGGAACACTATCAAAGAGTAGTGAGAAGAAAGAAAAAAAAATTCTTATTAAATTCTATGTAGAAAGAAAGATCACATAACCACCCCCATCTCACAGCAATTTTTTAATAAACAAAACTGGTTCCCCATGACACACCTCTACGAGAAACAGGAGAGCATGGGAGAGGAGAAAAATATCAGGCCCCAAAAACCAGGTGAATAGTCACATAAATTTTGTTGGCGGGACTGTGGCCATAAACACTGGAGTCATCACCAAAGACCCCTCTCAAAGGTGGACCTACCAGGCCGGCACCTACATGTCATTCCAAGGACCCTGGAGTCACCCCAGTGGTGATCCAAAAAAAATTAAAAGTCCTGGAGAAGCAAAACACCCCGGATCATTTGATATGACCCAAAAAGTGGGGGGCATCACCGCCAGCCCCACGTTCACCCAAAACATTAGGTCCAACAGCCCCTATGCCAACATAAAACACAGGTGAGGCGTACCAGCCAGCACCTAACCACAGGTGAGGCGTATCAGCCAGCACCTAACCACAGGTGAGGCGTATCAGCCAGCACCTAAAAAAAACGGAGCATACCTTACCTAGGTATGGCACCTTATGTGACTACCCCCAAAACACACAATAGGGCGTTCTGATACCTCCAACTCCGCTCAACCTGCATTTCTCCTTTTTGGTGGTCCAAGGTTCCATCTACTCGTCTACCGCAAATCACTGCAAAACAAGAACAGATAAGTGATCTATACACTACATGGTGTACACTATTTACACACAAAACACTTGATCAGCAACCACATTCTCCATTCCCTTCACGTAATGAGTCACCAGGTTTAGAAGTTGGAATAACAAGGCCCACCTAGTGAGGCTCTGAGGGTGGTTCCTCATTAAGTGAAGGGAACGTACTGGATTGTAGTCACTAGAGACCATAACAGGATGCAGAGACCCTGTTACATAAACAGAAAAGAAAGTTAGCACTCCCAGAACTAAAACCAGAGCTTCCTGTGCTATGGTGGCATAGCGTCCTTGGTGTCTGTTACATTTCTCTGTTAAGTAGCTGACTGGCATTACTTGCCCTGCTCTACCCTGCAACAAGACTGCCCCAACCCTCATATCATTTTGCAAAACCCAGGGTGGGTGACTCATGTTTACAAAGAAAAGATCATGAGGGTTAATGTCATACAAAAGGTTCGTATACAAAGATATTAAAATTACAATTATGGGTGTGTCCTTGGCACATAGAGTCATAAGAATCATATAATACCGCCACAAACTCACAACTGTTGTGTCTAGTACATCAACAAAATTATTCATAAGAGGAAACCCTCGAACATTAGTTAGCAATTTTACTTTGCGGCAGTCAGTGAACCTGCTGAGAGGGTCATCAAGTGTGAGACCCTTGAAAGGCAACGTCCACTGACTCTCGCTAAAGTACATTGAAAAGATAAAAAAAATTCACATCTTCATCACGGCAGGTTTCTTCCCACAAGTTTATGTTGCCCCACACAGGATGACTGTGCACAGCCACATTTACCTCATGGGGATTCACCTGGCCCCCATTTTCAGCATCCCAAAACTCCTTCGCAAAGACCCACCACGGCTGAGCCACAACTACAACCCTTCTTTCAGTAGGTCCAATGCTTCCACCATCTCGTACAATTTTCCAGTGTACATTATCTTCAGGGACGGTATCCACCATCAGTTTCCACACCAACCCAATCATAGCTTTCCTAGGAGCCGGCTCCAGTATCACCACCTCCTCACTAGCCTCCAGATCAAGTAGCACCACCTCCTGGTCCCACGTTATTCTAGGCAGACTCGTAGGCTGGTTCACTAGTGCCGCCCCTCTCATCTTAGCCAAACAGTCTCTGAAACTGAGAAAAAACACCGAGGGGGAAGCATCACCATTCTCACCTAGCCCATGACTTAATGATTCCAGAGTGCTTCCCCACACGGTAATGAAAAGAGGGCATCCCTCTTCCCAGTCCTTCTGGTACTGGGGAAAACAAAAATGCATCGTCCTGAGAGACTGGTAAAAACACCCTACTTTTCTGTGACTCTCAAAGTGATAGACATCCATAAGTAAGGATCTCAAAACTACATGACATGTCATATAATTGGAATTCTGGTTGGCTTGGTGAAAGCCTCGCTGACAAAATTTTACCAGAAATCTCAAAACCACACACACAAAAGTATTATGGAGAGGCAGGAACTCTGGTACCCTGGTAAAAAGATAAGTGGTTGGGAAACAGTTAGAAGTCAACTCACCCCTCTCAATACTGGAATATTCTCCATCGGGAATCTGTAGAGAATTCAGAAACTTTTTCTCAAACAGCTCTGCCATGACTGCGTGGTTACATGCTCTGTAAAATAAACATTTGGTAAATTTTGGAAACACTTCCCCTGTCACAGCTGCCAGTTGAATAGCCTTCAAGGAGTCACTACATCCCTTGACCTGAACCAGCTGCATCAGCTGCCGGGTAGTCACTCCCATGCCAGCACCGAAACCTCCCCTTAAACCGGGTTTTACCGGGGCTGGGTTGTCACTGCCAAGAGTCTCCTGCAGGTCAGACTCAATGAACAGGCTCCCCAGGCCCCAGCCACCACAGTCAGTAGGAAAATCAAGGCCGGGTACGGAAGTTCTTCTCTTGCTTACTTGGCTACTCATATTACACTGAAAATCTGTCAGTCACCATTACTTCAGGTTGTACATTACCACCTGTTGAAGCAAAGTCCTGTGAAACCAAACATTCCTCACTGTTGAGGAGACCCAAAACATTGTTGCCTAGTAGAAGGTCAACACCTGCAAAAGGTACATCTTCTGTAATACCTACAGGAAGGTACCCAGACTGATACGCAGACTCCACCCATAACCTGTGCACCGGAGTCTTGACAATACCTCCAGTAATCCCTGTGAGAAAAATGTGTAAACCAGTATATGTGTCACTCGACACTGGAAATACACCCCTGCGAAGCAAGGTGTACGTGCTACCAGTGTCCCTTAAAGATACAACACCTGATACCCTACCTTCATTTTGGTGTAAGGCCACGGTAGACTTGCTGGAATAGACCTTCATCCGAGGGTCTAGGACAGCTGGACTACTCGGTGTACCTTTGGGCAAGACGGCAATGCAAGCAACAGCATATGTAACTGGTGTACTTACTGGAGAGGTATCTGCTGCAGCCTGGTCTCTAAGCATCTGTCTACAATATGGCTGCAGGTGGCCCTGTTTGTGACAATAATTACAGTAATAAGGTGTAAAGGCCCCCTGCCCATTTGACCTAGGTTGGGTCTCTTGACGCTGAAGACCTGGGCTTGTCCTACCTGTACCCTGGAGTCCTGGACCAGTGCCTCTGGACTTAAAACTTTCCTGGGTAGGTACTGGAAAATTAGGCTTATTAAAATTCTGGGGGTCATTCGGCTGGAAAACAGGTGACTTAAACTTCTGAAATTTCTTACCCCTACTGGTAGGTGGAGAAAACTTACCATTATTAGTAGGTGGTGGGTGATAATTACTACCAAATTTTTGGTTAGCTAAAAATCTATCACCCAGCTCTAAAGCAGATTTAAAATCATCCGGATCCTTCTCCTCCAGATATGCCTTAAGGTCAGGAGGAGCATTTTGCAAAAGATCCTCTAACAAGATTAAGGCACGCACTCTCTCATAACTGTCAACCACATCTTTGGAGCGCCACCACCTGTCTAAAAGTGACATCTTCTCCTTACCATAATCTAAGAGAGACTGCCCTGCTTGAAATTTAAGCCCTCTAAACTTCTGCCGATACCTTTCTGGCAAAATCTGATAAGACAATAAAACTACCTCCTTCAGCTTCTTATAATCAGCAAAGTCTGGTCCCTCTAGAGAACTAACTGCCTGTAAGCCTTTACCAACTAATTGTGTACGTGCTAATGTAGCCCATTCCTTTTCCGGCCAATCTTGGGATTTGGCCGTACTTTCAAATAAGAGAAAACAGGTCTGGGTCTTTCTCGAGGAACTTGGGCACAAATTTTATGGCTTTGTCCAACTGAAATGCATTTACACACTTGTTGGTGGTTTGCTTTAACCTTTCTAAGTCTTGTAGTTCTTGGATCTTTGTACGTTCAATCCTTACCAAGTCTTTTTGTTGCTCAATTATGTCCAATTTCAACCTCATAAGTTGTTCTTCCTTATCCAGGTCCCTACCAGTGGAACCTAACCCAGGGTTTCCTCCATCACCCACAACAACCCTAGCAAGTTCACCACTGTGAGACATTTTGGGAAAATATAGCACAAACTCTTGCTATCTACCACAACTTATATAAAATAATAAATCACACAGTAAGCACCAACACAAAATTAGTATAAGAAACACAAGGAGTAATTATCCTGGAACTTCCCAAAATTGAACAGGATAGCACACAAAATATATGGCAGAAAAATAGAGCTATTTCACCTGCCAAGGAAAAATAACTCCAAAAAAAAATTAGGTATTAATAAAAAGAAAACCAACCATATTGCACCTGCAAAGGTAAATTATGCACCAAAATTTGTATTATTAACACCCTTAAAAGTCAACAATATTGCACCTGCAAATGTAAATTATTCAACAAAAATATGTATTAATAACACCTTGAAAAATCAGCAATACTGCAAACAAAACAAATAAAATCTGGGGTTATTGCACCTGCAAAGGCAATTTGTACCCCCAAAAATACTGGTATTAATAACAAGATGTATTAATAACAATAAAAGTAAGCAATAGAGCACCTGCAAAGGTAATTTAGGTCCCAGGAAAATTATGGGCACTAATAACAAAAAAAAATTAGACCTATTTCACACAAAACTAGCAGTAACCTGAGTACTACACCTGCAAAAGTAAGGCCACATTTTAGTGTAGGTATTTTCTAGTGAATCCTTCCTCTAACCAACCCAATAAAGTATGATTATTAACTTTCCAGGTTGCAAACTTGAATTACCACAAAATTTGATAATTCTCCCATATACAGGCCCCCATGTTACGCAAAAATTAGGGTTTTCCTGAGGCCTAATGCCTTGTCTAAGGGCAAAGGGTAAAAGTTACACAAAACACCTGTAAAACTAGGCCTTCCAGGTCTATCCCCATAAACAAAGCTGGTATTACCAGTGTGGTTTAGTGCTCCACTGGGTTAGGGTATCAGAAGGTTCCACACAAAAATTCCTAGGTAAGAAAATATACATTTATTTACTTATATTAAACTATATACAGTCCAAACACGCCTCTTAACATATCAATTAGCCAAACCCCCACAAAAACAGTACAGGACGGAGAAGGCGGCCGGGTGGTCACCTTCAAAAACAAAACAATTCACCAAGCGGTCAGCCCAGCCACCACTCCCATCCTCCAGAACACATCTCCTCCTATTTCTTCAGTTCACACTCGTCCTTTCGGGTCCCGACCATGTCCGAGCCCAGGGTGTGTACTGGTACACCATTAAAAGAGCCTATGGCTTGAGTTAGCTACACCAAAAGGGAATACAACATCACAAACTTAGCTGAACCCAGGCTCCGTCTCGCCAGCCGCTATCCATGCCGCGCCATGTGTAACCCACGCGGACGCCGCCACCCTCACCACAAACATTTGGAAAATAAATCCCTAGCTGGATTTCTCTATTTCACCGCTTAAACTTACTCTACAGTATTCACCAAAAGCACAGCATATTTCTAAAATTATCATTTACATTTATCTAAAGGTTATACATTATTATTACTGTTTTTCCTAATTACCTGAAATTTATGGCACACTTCTCCAATAGCTATATATTACGTATATTTAAATGTCATGCAGAAACCTGCATAACAGTCCTTACCTGAGAGTCTGAACTAACTAAATGAATATTAATAAAATAATTAAATTGTGAATACAATAATTTTTGAAACCCTATGGGTTATATAAAGGGGTTTACCCCACAAGCGGTTGGGTTTAGTCCCGCCTTTTTTCTTTAACTACAGTTGTTCCTCTCACCGGCTATCCTTCGTCTGTCCCCACTTCCACCTCTTCCCTAGTGGGTCCTTACATATATATTCATGTTACTCATTTTCCAGGTAGATCTGTCTGTGACTTGATAAAGTCCACTGCGTGGGCGAAACGTTGTCAATAAAGGATCACATTATACTGCCTATTTGTTTATTTTTTCATTGTGTCGGTATTTTATACCATTTATTTCCAGAGAGAGACGTGGGCGAAACGTTCTGGTTCTATTTGACGTGGGTGTATGTGGTAGTATGTGATGGCCAGACAATCTGACAGTGCTCTATTTGCCATATTAATGTCTGTGAAGGTGACTTTTATCATTGATGTTGCATTAGGAATTTTTGTAATGTTGTCAATTGAAGCCCAGGAGTTTTGTTCTTCAGCTGATGTCTTCAGGTCAGCTATCGATTGGGTTGTTATAATCTTGTTCAGACGTTTCATAAAAACAGAACATTTCGCCAGCAGTGAGGGTGAAGGGGAGATGGTGAAGTGTCGGTCATTTAGTGTCTTCACAGCGGTGTCGTCGGTCAGTTTTGTAGCTTCAAGGTCGTCAGTACAGACAACTAAGAAGTCATTAAGCGAGAGGATGGCTGTAAATTTAACCTGCAAGCAAGTCTTTACAGCTGAAGCAAATGCTAGTTTAGTGGAGTCGTTGATAACACCGTTTGTAGGCTTTATCTTGACACGATGGGCAAGCAATGTTTCTCCTCCATTATTACAGCCAGGTAATAATTATAATTAATAATTGCAGGAATAAATAATACTTCTATGAACATATTAATTATACTTAATGGAATTTGAATAATAATTTATAACCCTCATTCATTCAGAGACACACAGGTAAGGACCCACTAGGGGAGAGGTGGAAGTGGGGACAGACGAAGGATAGCCGGTGAGAGGAAGAACTGTAGTTAAAGATAAAACAGTCGGGACTAAACCCAACAGTTTGTGGGGTAAACCCCTTTATATAACCCATAGGGTTTCAAAATTTATATTATTTTTAGTAATTGTATTGAGATTCTAGGAGGAGGAGGTGTTGATTCACCGGGAAATCTCCCGGCCCAGGTCTTTACCAGATGGCGACCCGGCTCCGGCTCCCTGGCGTGGGAGTAGCAGAGACCGAAGTCTCCCATGGGAAGGGGTACCCCTCAGCGGTGGGACCAACTGGTCCCAGGCCTAGCCATATTCGCCCACAAGCACGAGGCAGGTAGGTAGATAGTTGCCAGGCCCCTCTGGTCTGCCACCTTCCCCGCCCCAAGGAGGCTGACGGGAAGGACAGGCTTGTGAGCCGCAGATGGTAGCAGCAAGCTCCAGCCTTGGCACCTACCCTGCCCTAGAAGGGCTGGGCATGGTGAGTGACCTTGAGATGGAGCATGGAGCATGATGACCTGAGTGTCGGTAAGCTGGGATGGAAGAAGGGTGGGTAAGGATAGAAATATGGGAAAAGGTTGGGTAAGGGTAGGAGGAGGGAATATACAGGTGAGTGGCACGTCCACTCTGGGCGACATGTGCAGATAAACTGCAGGGGCGAGTTGTAGCAGCTGATGAGGCGGGTGTAAGTGGACTGCAGGAGGCTGGCAGGCGGCGATGGAAGAGTCCCAGAAGGCAGGCAAGGTCGAGAAGGCAGTCACATTACAGTGATGTGTTGGAGAAATCACTGAAGCGTTCCATTCACCAGCAAGGTGAACTGTCGTAGTGAGATGTGTTTTACTTTAATTAAACGTTGGAAGTTAGGATGTTGAAGGTCTCTTATAATGTTGTCGAGGGTCTGGAGTGTTGTAGTATTACATCTGAACTTAACAGTTCCATCTTGGAGATGTTGAGTAAGGTCAGCAGGCATCATTGTTGAGGGAACTTGTCGAGTAGTAAAGAATCTTACACCAAACATGGTGCATGGTGGAAGTGTTGGAGTGGCAGGGCTGGAAGACGAAGTCTCTGATTGGTTTGAGGTAGTAGGAGATGAATGCTTCTCATTGGTGGAAGGTAGTTGTGGCGAGATTGACAGGGAGGCAGCTGATTGGTTCTCGGTAGGGGTGTGAGGTGGTGGTGAGCTGTCATTGGTTGTTGTTGGCGTGACGTCAGTATTAGATAGTGTTGGTGGTGGAGCATCAGCTGGGCCACCAGCAGGTAAAGTAATGTCGACAATATGCTGGGAATTGTTGAGTATCACAGAAGATGGTGGAGAATCTGGAAATTTGAACTCTGGCATGTTGTTTAATTTGAAGAGTTCGTTAATGGAGGTGTTGAACGTCCCAGGAACAGCAACGTTATGCATATGAGCATAGACCATACAGTAGTAGATGGTGGTGGGGTCACTGGCAGGTGCGATGCTGGTAGTTGTAGGTTGCGTGGAGGCTTGGAGAATTTTAGTTGTGGTAGCTTGTAGTTTTGTAATGCAGCATAGGTGGGTGATTTTGAAGATGACTTTTTCTGTGCTGCTTCTTGGGTCTTCTTCATAATGTCTTTACGAGTGGGACACTTAGCAGCAAGTGTGTGATGATCGTTGCTTTTACAGTTGAGACAAGATGGTGTTGGTGGAGCAGCGGCAGTGCAGGTGGGGCTGACGAAGTAATAATATACAGCAAGACCGTCGGCTAATGCAGTGGCAGCCATGTTGACGTCGGTAAACGTGACCTTGAGCATGGAGGAAGCTGTAGGTATTTTCATGATGCTCTCCACTGTAGCATATGAGTTTTGATCTTCAATGGATGCCTTGAGTTAGTCGATAGGTTGAACTGTGAGAAGCTTATCAAGTTTCTTAAGGAAAACTGTCCTCCTTGCCCTGAGAGATGGAGATGACATGACAGTAAATCCTCGATCAGAGAGAGTGGTGGTGGCTGTTGTAGTGAGAGTGGTGGTGGCTGTTGTAGTGAGAGTGGTGGTGGCTGTTGTAGTGAGAGTGGTGGTGGCTGTTGTAGTGAGAGTGGTGGTGGCTGTTGTAGTGAGAGTGGTGGTGGCTGTTGTAGTGAGAGTGGTGGTGGCTGTTGTAGTGAGAGTGGTGGTGGCTGTTGTAGTGAGAGTGGTGGTGGCTGTTGTAGTGAGAGTGGTGGTGGCTGTTGTAGTGAGAGTGGTGGTGGCTGTTGTAGTGAGTAGCTTCTCTGCATCTTCATCATCGTTGCAGACAACAATAAATGCTTCTTTCAGGGTCAATAGGGTGTTGAACTTCACCTGTAGCACGCTCTTAACAGCAACTGCTAGAGCAAGTTTGGATGAATCATTCACAGTGCCACTGTTGGGTTTGATCTTGACACGATTTGCATAACTCATCGTGATGAAGGTAGAAATTCCCCTCCCCAACGGGGATCGTAGGGAGACTGAATACCGAAAGTCAGAGCTGCTGTGACCGCACTGAGCAGAGTCAGGAAGCAGAATCGTATGGTATGTCTGTATTTGTATAAAAGCGTATCTATGTATCGTATCCCGTAAGTATGCATGTTGTCTTAGTTACCATCTGGCCAGTAGGTATGTTGGTAAAGTGTCTGCGGTGGGGAAAGATAAGGATCTCAGTGAACATCAAGGACACGGATAAAGTGTGAGGGAATATTAACCTATTGTATTCTGTACTACTCCCAAACAGTCAAATATTACCTATACAGTCCACTTAAAATTAATCATACCATAATTATTATCTATTCGATTTATTTACACTGGTCTAGAGCGTAAGTGGGCTCAGAGGGTGTGAATTATCTAAGGAAGTCATTTCACACCCGGGTGACTCACGTTTTCTTTCCCCCCTCACGGGAGTGACTTTGGGTAAATATTAGTCGGTCACCTCTCCGAGAGATTAAGAACATAAGAACATAAGAACATCTAACAAGATTGATGGACTGAACACATCGACCGATGTAACACAACACAGCACAGATAAACCATGCCATCCAAGGACTCAGCACTAAAAAAGGGGCTACTCATGGAACAACGACTCTCAGGGCAGCTTGGGGGGGTTCAAGCCCCCCAAAAAGGGCAAGGATCACCGAGTGGCGGGGGTACTCCCAATCTGAACTACCCATCGGGCCAGACAACGGTGCCGGGGGCCCGCCCAGGATCCCCGCTTGGGGATCCTCCTCAGATGGGGCTGGGGGGTTTACCTGGTGGTCAGGGAAGGAACCGGTCTGGTCGGGTCAGACAGCCAGTTCCCTTCAACAGGTTTATTTTCCCCCCCTACGAGATGGTGAGGGTTGGAGACACAGTCCCCCCCAGCAAGCTCAGCTGCGAAATCACCCCAGGGGGGAGATCCTGGCCAAACCTCGGGACGAGGATACATACGTCAGGGTCAAGACCATGGGTTTCGAACCCCGGGATAAGGGGCTCTTTGCCCAGGACAAGGGAGCAAGGGGGGGTTTTGAGCACGTCCCTTTGCCCATCCCGCGGCACTTCCTCAAATGCCCAACATATCAAGGCCGAAAGACTAACTACGGGAATCAATAAGGCACCGACTCAGGTATTTATCCCCCACAGGGGCCCCCTTCCTCCCCCAAACACCTAGGAATGTGGGGGAAAATTTAAAACCCGAGCC
>WNWK01011508.1:0-64201 GCA_009830355.1 Cherax destructor
TATTACCTACTTTTCAAATGATCACAAGCCCTTGTTTCGTAGGCCCTTTGGTACTGTGGTGATTGTTCCTCACAGCCCCAGAACCACTGGACGTTACTGCCCATGACTTTTACCAAGCCGTTGTGCTGGTGTTAAAACATCATCTGAATCTGATGCTGTGGCTGCTCGTTTCTGGGCACGCATGTCCTCCACCACATACATGCCAGTCATTTCACATCAACATCTGTCTCCACAACACTGATCTACTCCTCGGAGACTCATTCCTCATCACGAGGGCAAGGGATGGTTCCAATGTCCTCATTGTAGCCTCTTCACAAAATTAGGCCTTCACAAAATTAATCCTCCTCAATTATCGGTGACACCTCTTCCGACTGGGGGAATATATCCATTAACACTTTTTCCAACTCGTCCCCTAGTGCGGCGTCCTCTGACTCTGAGCATGCTCATACTGTATCATTTAACAAGTTAAGAAGAGCCTCTGTCTCTTCCCATGCAAGGTGTG
Organism: Cherax destructor; assembly: GCA_009830355.1. Taxonomy (NCBI): domain Eukaryota; kingdom Metazoa; phylum Arthropoda; class Malacostraca; order Decapoda; family Parastacidae; genus Cherax; species Cherax destructor. Next base: position 503 of record WNWK01011508.1, read on the forward strand.
TCACATCCACCACTACAACACTCTCCGACTCAATGTTGTTGGTCTCTCAGATTTCATAGATCCAATACATGCCCCATGGCCTTGATGTTCGCTCCTCCTGTGAATACTCTGTTTGTTCTTCCTGCGGGGACACCTGACAGCCTTGTGATCATATTCCTTGCACATCCGACAAGTGAGCATAGGAAACCGTCACATGGGACTGGAAGTCCGGCAGGATTACATAGGAAAGCACAAAGTACTAACAACATCTTGAGAGAATATGTCATTTCTGGTAACCCGACGTAAACACCCGCCAACCACGTACCTTGTTGTGCCACGTGTATGGTTCCAAATTTGTAGAACACATGACATAAGTCTTCTTCATCAGCTTCAAAGGCACATTGCATAGTTTAACCCATGTGTATCTCGACGATATGTCAGTGAGGCGCACTCTGACGTCTTCATTATGCTCCATTACTATATCTTGGTACTTGTTGACTACCTCATAGACCTGGGCTAACAGGAACTTCACAAACAAGTGGGTGGCCCCATTTAATACTACACCATAGAACTCCTATCCGTGTATCCCATATGTGTTTTTGATGATAGCTGGTAACAACGCATTGGTTACATCGGAAGTTATAGCCCCTTCAGTAGTTCTATGCCCAAAGTATTGACGCGCCTCCACAGACCCGCTGCCATGGCACACTGGGACCAGTCACACAAGTGAAGGTGTTGCGGAGTATCAGGCGCACGTCTGCCCCTGCCGCTCTGAAGGAGGCTAAAATTAGTTCTTCTATTTCTTAAATTGAATGTAATGGTTCTTAAGACTGCCCTTTCCTCTTCTGTTAACCTGCAAATGCCTCTTTTTAATCAACCGATTTTCCAGTCTTTGCTGAATAATGTAAGGTCATTGATATTTTACCTAGTTTCTCTATTAGGATTCTATGCAGCTTGATCCTCCTCATGATAATTCCTAATCAGGTTACCCAGGTCTACACTTCAGTCACTCGCCTCTTTAATTAAATTGGCTGCTCGGAAATCATACCTCTTAATTTTGCATCGATACTTAGGTAATTTCATGAGAAATTTAGACTAATTGAATTGTGATCACTTTCTTCAAGTTCTTTATTAACCTCATACGTATTTATCAAAAATTACTTACTTGTCAGAGCTAATAAATCAAGGGATTTTCTCTAGTTAGCTTTGTCCAAAACTGTTTATAATGTTTACCAGCAATTTTCTTTAAAGTTACTAAAAATTGCTTGTATTATTCTGGTCAGTTTTGTTAAAGTTAAAATCTTTTATTAAAACTTTTGTTTTGTAATTTGATGCCGCAGAAATTTTGTCCCACAGAAGCTTAGTGTGGTTAATGTCTAGGACTGGGAGTCTGTAGATCATACCTGAGTGCCAGAGTATAATGGTGCCAACACTGTTATATGAATGTGAGGCATGAGTGTAATTTAAATTTTGTAAGAAGAATTAGATTGGAGATAGTAGAGATATGTTTAAATGTAATGCTTGAGGTGAAAATTATGCAGAGAATTCGGAGGGTAGGAATTAGAAGACCAAAGATATAATGCAGAAGGCTGATGAGGAGTTGTTGATGTGGTTTTGGAATTTATAGAGGATGGAACAGAATAGAATGACGAAAAGAGTTAGTTAAGATATGATAGGATACGATTTTGTTAAGATTTTTAACCTCGGAGGGTTAGCCACCCAGGATAACCTAAGAAAGACAGTACATCATGGAGTATTGTCTGTCTTATTTCCATTGTGATCCTTCAATCTTGTCCCCCAGGATGCGACCCACACCAGTAGGCTAACATCCAGGTACCTACTTGCTTGCAAGGTGAACGTGGACAGCAGGTGTAAGGAAACACACCAATGTTTCCACCCGGCTGGGGATTGAACTACGGACACTCATTGTGTGAAGCGAGAGCGATGCCTACCAGGGAACGGAAGGAAGAGTTGGAGTGCTGTGGGTTGAACATTCAGTTATTCAGGTTATTGATTTTTATAGCTTGACGTGTTACTACAATGTGAGCAAGGTAACGTACGTGAACGGATTTAGTGAAACCAGTTAGCCAGTCCTGAGTCCTGGATTATTATTATTATAATCAAATAGAAGCGCTAAACCACAGGGGTTATACAGCGCTGCAGGTTATTGCAGGATGCAGGGAGAATGGGTTGTAAGAGGGAAATGGATGATTAGTAGGGTATGGAGTGCAGCAGGATAATGGATAGTGCAGGGATAGAGGGTACCAAGAGATCGAGGTAGAAGGGACTGAGGGAGGTGCTAGAGGTATAATCTTCAGAGTTTGTGTAGTAAGTCAGTTTCTGTCAAAAAGTCAACGAGAGAGTCAGGATTAAAGGAGGGTCCATCTGCAAGAAGGGAAGGTAAAGAAAGGGCCGCAGAGCGAAGACGCCGTTGGAGGTAAATTCTGCGTGCTCGTTGATAAAGTGGGCAGTCCAACAGAATATGTCGAACAGACACTGGAACCTGACAATGCTCACAGAGAGGGGCAGGGAGCCTCTCCATGAGATACCCGTGAGTAAGACGAGTGTGGCCGATGAGAAGACGGGAGAGTGTAGTCTCCCAACCTCGACATTGGTGACAAGAAGAAGGCCAGAAACCTATACTCGGTTTAATAGAATGAAGTTTGTTATTTAGCAGGTCAGACCAGCGTTGTTGCCAACGGGTGCGAAGGTGGGTAGCAATGACCGCAAAATAGTCCGTAAAAGGAACACCTCTATATGAAACTGGAAGGTCATGTACTGCTGACCGCGCAGCAGTGTCTGCCTGTTCATTGCCCTGTACGTCAACATGACCAGGGACCCAACAAAAGACAATATCTTTATGCTTGATAAATATACGGCATAACCAAAGGTGGATACGAAGAACTAGGGGGTGAGGTGTATCAATTTTACGGATAGCCTGTAAAGCACTAAGGGAGTCTGAAACGACCACAAATGGTTACACAGGCATAGATGCAATACGGATAAGTGCCACAAGAATGGTATACAATTCAGCCGTAAATATGCTAGCTGAGGGTAATAGATGCCCTCGTACGACGCTGTCCGGAAACACTGCTGCGAATCCGACGCCGTCAGATGACTTTAAATCATCAGTGTATCCTGCGATGGCATGGGAATGAGAACGGAAATGGTCTAGAAAGAAAGAGCGAGAAGCCGCCGTAGGTAGTTGGGCTTTCGCGCAAGGTAGAGGAATAGAACAGACACGGACAGCAGGAACTTCCCAAGGGGGCAGGGGAAAGGGAGATGTCACATGAACATATAGAGGTGGGAGCTGAAGGGAAGACAGGAGTGAATGTAGACGAAGAGAAAGGACGAAGTAAGCAGGGGCGACGAACAAATAAAGAGCGCCTACTAACATCTGTAACAATCCTATACATGGAAGGATTGCGGAGGTCATGAAAGCGAACAAAATAGCGAATGCAATGTGCATCACGACGATCGGATAAGGATGGAATGTTCGCTTCTACATAGAGGCTCTCAACCGGGGAAGAACGAAATGCACTAAGTCATAAGCGTAATCCCTGGTGATGGATGGGATTAACGATGGAAAGAGTAGCAGGGGAGGCCGCCGAATATATCTGGTCACTATAATCGAGTTTCGACAAAATTAGGGCTGAATGTAGGCGAAAGAGAGTTCTACGATCAGCCCCCCATAAAAGATGTGCGAGGGTTTTAAGAAGGTTCAGCCTGGTGTGACAAGTTGCCTTCAGAGAGGTAATGTGAGGTTTCCAAGACAATCGACGGTCGAACAGGAGGCCGAGAAACCTGACTGTATCACGTTCTGGGATACGTGAGCCGTATAGGTACAATGGATGATCAGAGACCACTGAACGTCTAGTAAACGTAATTTGATGAGTTTTGCCACTAGAAAATTTAAACCCATGAGTGGTGGCCCAATCAGAAACCTGGTTGATAGCATGCTGGAGGGAAACTGCAATGAGGTGACAATCAGCACCTGCACAAGCTATAGCAAAGTCATCCACATAGAGCGATGACCAACTATTAAATGGGAGAACAGATGCCAGATTATTTATAGCAAGCAGAAAGAGTGTTGTGCTCAGAACACTTCCCTGAGGGACACCTTCAGCTTGGACAAATTCCGGGGAGAGTTCATTACTAACCTGGACCTGGAAATGTCTGTCAGTTAAGAAGGCCTTAAGAAAGAATGGTAGGTTGCCTCGGAGGCCTAAGGAGTGGGCCTGGGCCAAGATATTATATCTCCAAGTTGTGTCATAAGCCTTCTCAAGGTCGAAAAAGATAGCGATAACTGAATGGTTATTCACACAAAGGCATTACGAATATACGTATCCAAGCGCAGCAAGGGGTCAATGGCAGAACGGCCCTTACGGAAGCCATATTGACTAGGGGAGAGACTATTGTGTGTCTCTAAATACCACATCAAACGTCCATTAACTAGAAGTTCCATCACCTTGCAAACTGCACTGGTAAGAGCGATGGGATGGTAGTGAAAGGAATCACGTCCCGTAGTACCTGGTTTTCGAAAAGGGAGAACAATAGCAGACTTCCACAGCTGGGGAAGAACTCCTTGCGACCACATGAGATTAAAGAGTCGTAAGAGGACAGTAAGAGCAGACTGATGTAAATGCTGTAGCATACGAATATGTATGCCGTCTGGCCCAGCTGCCGATGATCGACAAGCAGAGAGCGTTGCCTCCAGTTCTTGAAGGGTAAAAGGCACATTATAGGATTCTTCTCTAAGAGAAGAAAAATCTAAGGGCTTTAACTCGCTGGCAGACTTAGAAGAAAGGAACGAGGGGCATAGATGGAGCCCTGAGAAATGCGGACGAGATGATTACCAATTTCAGTGTCTATATCGACACCAGCAACCTGAAGAACAGGAGCCGGGTCGGGGGAGAATTTACCACTTAATTTCCGCACTTTCTTCCAGACTGCACTCATAGAGGAAGCCGAAGTGACAGTAGAAACGTAATCTCGCCAGCAAGTGCGTTTAGCATCACGTATGACACGGCGAGCAATAGCTCTCTTCTGCTTAAAATCAAGGAGTCTCTCTGTGGTTCTATTATACCGATACCTGCCCCATGCAGCACGTTACAACCGCACTGCCCGAGCACAAGTAGGAGACCACCAAGGTACGCACTTCTGAGGATGCTTGCCCGAGGTTTGGGGAATAGAATGTGAAGCCGCTGTGAAGATGGAGGACGAAAAGAGATGTAAAACCTCATCAATGGAGGACGAGGTAGGAACCTCATGAAAGGCAGTAAGATGTGCGTAAAGGTCTAATTTCGCCCGGTCAAATTGCCAGCGTGGGCAATGAGGAGGTGGAGAAAACAAAGGGGACTTAAGGATGATTGGGAAATGATCGCTGTCATGTAAGTCCGGGAGGACAGACCAGGTGAAGTCAAGGACTGTTGAGGAAGAGCAGATGGAGAGATCGATGCAGGAGAAAGAATGAGTTCGAGGATCAAAATGGGTAGGAGTACCTGTATCTAAAACATGGAGGGGAAGAGAAGCAAGAAATGCCTCCAACTGAATGCCACGGGAGTCACAGTGCGACCCTCCCAAGAGAAAATGGTGTGCGTTAAAATCGCCAAGTAATAGAAAGGGTGGCGGTAAGGAAGAAACCAGAAAATCAACATCTGGGATAGACAATGCCCGCGAAGGGGAGAGATTTATAGAACTTATTCAAGTGGATACGGGCTGCGGTGTAATGTAAGGAAGAAGGAACATAGAGCTGACGGTATGGAACACCAGTGCGTATAAGAAGAGCACTTTCCTTAAAGGTTCCATCGGAAAAAGGATCCGATGAACATAACAAATCATAGCCTGAAAAGGGCCTGATAACAGTGGATTGTAATTTGGGTTCTTGCAAACAGACCCCAACAGGGGAAAACTTAGAGAGCAACACCTGAAGCTCACCCCGGTTACCTCTGAGGCCTCGGATATTCCACTGCAAATAAGCCATGATTTATGGAGAGAAAGATATAAGTGGAAGTGAGAGGAATCTATGGACTAGGGTTAGAAAAGTCCACGTGTGGAGGCAGCGGAAGACCTGTAATCAGAGGAACCTCAGGTGGAGTAGTGTCCATCATTGGTCCAGAAATATATTCTGCAATAGCTTCCAGTGTTTCGGAAGTCAAAGATGCAGAATGTGGGACTACATTAGAAATGGAAGAAGAGTGAGCAACGATTGGGAGTCTATAGACTGTACTAAAGTAGAGGGTGAGGAGTTAGAAGAGGGAACTGTCGAAGGGGCTTGGGAGGGGACAGGGGATGAAGGTAGTGTATGAGGAGGAGGATGAACCTCCACACACGTTATAGAACTAGTCAGAGGCGAAGAACCTGGCAGTAGGGATTTTTTGCCGGGCTTATTAGAAGAAGGGGGGCGCTGAGGTTTAGGTGAAGGACGAGGACGTGTAGACTCAGAATTGTGTGAGTGAGTAAAGGAAGGAGTGTGGACAGTATAGGAAGCCGAGGTAGGGACCTCGGAGCCAAGAATATCAAAAGGATTTGAGACAGGGGTGATTGAGGAGGAGGCGACCACAGAGGAAGCCGTGGAAGTTGGGACCCCAGAAGCGGGGCGACGTTTAGCAATTCCAGAATAGGAAATGGGGGGAAGTCTCCCATGAAGGCGTAGATGAGAGACGGCCATAGCATATGAGAAGCCTTCCGCCTCTTTGAGACAATGGATTTCCCGCTCATTCAGGTAAACCTGACAACGGCGAGAATACGACGGATGTGCCTCATGACAGTTAAGGCAAGAGGGAGGTAGAGTACAAGAAGAACTGGCATGGTCGTCAGCACCACAGACTGGGCATTCGGCCATGGACCTGCAATATTTCGCTGGATGAACAAAACGGCAGCAGTTTCTACACTGTTGCGGTGTAGGGGTCACCTTTCGAACTTGTAAACGTTGACCTGCAATGTAAACCGAAGGTGGTAGTTCACGGCAGTCAAATGTTAAACGAGCTATATTGCAAGGATAACGTCTTCGCTTGTTGGCAGGGAGGACAAAAGTGTCAACTTTAAGGATAGGGAGTTCTTGGAGCTCAAGCTGCTCTAAAATGTCATCACCACATGTCTGGAAATTCCGTTGGACAATGGTGTGGGGCAAAATGACAGAACCACAAAAAGAATTGAGGGAATGGTGCTTGTCAATAGTAACAGGAGCAGTATCAATGGTTGTAAGAAGAGAAAGATCGCGAGCTTGGCCAGCATTCTGGACCGTGATGATGCGAGTGCCGCTCTTGAGAGTGTGAAATGAGATGTCTTTACCAACATGGCGTAGCAGAGCCTTACCAATACTATGGTCTGAAAGATAGGTATTAGAAGTCGGTTGCAGAGTAAAAAACTTTGTCCATTGAGTAGTTTGAAACAGAGAGTTTAAGGGGAGTGCGTGACGAGCTGGTCGTTTCTGAGACGAACGAGAAGGAAGTGTCGAATCGTCATGTGTGGGTCTTTGTCGTTTGGGTGTGGGACCGTGGGTGGTCCGATGGGAGACGGGCGAGCGATTCGAAAATTGCCGCACCATCGAGGGAGAAGCCGGAATCAAGGTCAGAGAAGAGCGAAGGTCAGACGTATCGAAAGGGCCAGTCGGGTCCCTGGTACCTGAAGCAGGTGACGAACCGACACCAGCAAGAGGTACAGGGGTATTAGGGTTGTCCGAAGAGTCGTCCATTAACGAGGTAGGGTCAGAACTAGGTGTGGTATCAAGGGGCCCGGGGGTAGGTTCCAGATTAGGGCATCCATGGTTAGGTTACTTCTTTCTTTTTGTTTTTAAGAAAAAAAAAGAAAGAAGAAAAGAAAAGAAAAATTAAAAAAAATAAAAAAAGGGGGGAACGTGGAGGAATAGCTCCTAGGAGGAATGAAAGGGGCGTAAATCCCCCTCCGCGCCCAAGAGGACCTCAACACCGCAAGTAGTGCAGATGCTGCATGGAACCCATGCCATACCCTACCCTTCATGCCAGTAAACCAGCAATCCGAGATAGCAACCTCACATCCACCGAGCCACCTCGGCAGACAAAAGAGAGGGCGGCCGGATATCCGCCACAAAGCATACAGCCTTTGGCCACCACCCCCGGAATCCGAAAGGTGGCCTCCAGAGATACACCCGTCGCCCGAAAGATACCCAAGGCCACCCCCCGGGAGACCGGAGAGGGATCGGGACATCCCCAGGCGATCCAGATTCCACGGCAAACTACACCACCGCCGAGAACCTCAACGGAATGGGATTGGACCACGGTACCCTTCCCCCTACCTAGGAACTAGAAAGCCTGTGGAGAGAAGCTCCCAGGGTAAAAATGGGAAGGAAAGAAGGGAGGGATGAGGAGGAAGAGGAGGAAAGGGAAAAGGGAGGATGGGGAAGATGGGAAAGAGGAGGGGGGATTGGGGGGTAATTAGGTTCGGTCTGAGGAAGAAGACCAAGAGGTCCAATTCCTCAGACCGATAGCCTCTTTACCGCAACAAGGAGCCCCCCTTAAAGAGGCCTGAGTCCTGGAGAGGTTTGTACTCTGAAAAAGAGGTGGGGATGTTGCGATGAAGAGGGTTATTTAAATTGTGATGTGTATTTAATTCTGGCAAGACAGCTGTTTGAGAGATGAAGAATGACTTTCATTTTCTGGTGTCATCGTACGTGGGTAGGTGATGGCCGATGTGTTAAAAGAATGAGGTATTCAGCAGGAATGTCCCAATTCTTCAGTTTGAACTAAGTGTTAGTTATTACAAGTACATCTATGTCTCCTGAACATGCATCTAGTCTTAGTTTGTTTATTATATTTCTTTCTCAACTGCGCTTTATATAATAGATACTACGAAGCTTTTGTCTTACCTCTCTCCTCTAATTCTATGATGGTAATCAATCTTTATATCTCCAAATATTTTGTGAGCTATCTTGTTTTCTTAAAATGTTCTCTAAGATTTTCTGGCATTTCTTGCTCATTTCACTGTTAAAACTTTTGTCTCTTTGTTTCTCACCTACACACCCATACATTTATCCTCCATCAGTTTAGTGTCTCATTTAATTCAGGAACAGTTTGTTCAAATGAACTAATGCTGTCACCTTTCCCCAGAAAAATGCTTCCCATCCCTTGCATACATGGCATGTTTTGCACAGAATTGTTCCAAGTTGTTAATGAGCAAAATTGCAATTTTTTGCAGTATTTATCTAGCTAGCAATCTACACTAATTCCTCTTCTAGGCAAATAAAAGACAAATTAGGATCCCTTGCTTTCACCTAATTTATTCAGTAGGTATTCTGTGTCTAATACGTAAGAAAACCCTCTCAGTATTTGTCAATATTACCTTCTGTACTAAAACATCCTTCTTACCTGACATGATGTTGTCTAATCAACTACAGAGAAACACTCCATGTCGCCTTCTGCGCCTTCTTCACTGTCATCTGTCTTTCTCTATATATTTAATTTGCAAATCCCCAACAATGAGAGTATTCTTACCTTTATTTGTAAAGACATTCGTCGCACTTATCATTTTTACAGCCTCCTCCCACAACCTTCCTCAAGGTCATCTTTTCCCATCGTTATTACTAACTTTTCTTTTAATTAACAATATACAATTCCAGCAAGTTGACAACTGGACACATGTGCAACATATTCCTTGACAAACCTTTCATCTGCACAGTGTTTTTTGTTTTGTTTTGTTTTTTGTTTTTACAGAATCAACTTTTATACTGGAAACAGTGGAAGAGATGAAGAGGTAATTTCAAGGTATTCACTTCCTGAGCCTCAATACAAGGTTTTCAGTAAATTAGCCTCATTACAAGGTGTTCATTTATTAGCATTCATCTAGCAAAAGCCATGAAGATGGAGAGTTATGCATTCAACAAGAGGACAGTTGCACAGTTGTAGCATCATCACAAGTGAGCGGTATCCACTAGTTGCAGCAGTTGTAGCATCATCACAAGTGAGCGGTATCCACTAGTTGCAGCAGTTGTAAGCATCATCACAAGTGAGCGGTATCCACTAGTTGCAGCAGTTGTAACATCATCACAAGTGAGCGTATCCACTAGTTGCAGCAGTTGTAAACATCATCACAGGAGCGTATCCACTAGTTGCAGCAGTTGTAAACATCATCACAGGAGCAGTATCCACTAGTTGCAGCAGTTGTAAACATCATCACAAGTGAGCGGTATCCACTAGTTGCAGCAGTTGTAAACATCATCACAGGGGAGCAGTATCCACTAGTTGCAGCAGTTGAATCATCACAGGAGGTATCCACTATTGCAGCAGTTGTAAGATCATCAGAGCGGTATCCACTAGTTGCAGCAGTTGTAAGCATCATCACAAGTGAGCGGTATCCACTAGTTGCAGCAGTTGTAAGCATCATCACAAGTGAGCGGCCCATTGCACTTGCTTGCCCCGCAGATTGTAAACATCATCACAAGTGAGCGGTATCCACTAGTTGCAGCAGTTGTAAACATCATCACAGAGCGTATCCACTATTGAGCAGTTGTAACATCATCACAAAGACGATCACTAGTTGCAGCAGTTGTAAAACATCATCACAAGTGAGCAGGTATCCACTAGTTGCAGCAGTTGTAAACATCATCACAAGTGAGCGGTATCCACTAGTTGCAGCAGTTGTAAACATCATCACAGGAGCGTATCACTAGTTGCAGCAGTAAACATCATCACAGGAGAGCAGTATCCACTAGTTGCCTTTGAATTAGACTGAAAAAGTCAGCTATGCAGGTAAAAATTAATGTCAATACAGATAACAAAGTGTTGCACATGTGTTTATTCATGAACTTATCAGTGTTGCATTATATTAATATTGTAATACTTGTCTGAAACAGCAACACCATGGAATCTTATGAACTTCTAGCCATACTTGGGGGCATCACCTAATTTCACTATTGGTACACACCCATCTATGATGATGTCTTCATCTACTGCACCTCTTCTCTGGCTCTAGTGTGTCTCCAGTCTCATGCCTCTATTTTAAATAGATCAAGAAAATGGGACTGAACATTTATCAAGGCTAGGTCTGTAGTTTTACGATTGACTTGCCGTGAGTTCAATCCCCACCCGTAGGATCGTTTATTTCAAGGCTAAGAAACTGAACACCTTTTATCAAGGCTAAGGGACTTACCACCTTAAAATTACCTCTTGACTTCTACAAATTTGTCCAGTATAAAAGCTGCCTCTGCATTAGAATGAAAAAGTTCAGTGTCTCGTCAACTGAGATAAAGAGGTGTTGCACATGTGTCATATTCATCCTCTAGTTGGTATTGTTTGCCCTTATTGTAATGATACTGTTTAATCAAATAACGTAAGACAATCTTAATATTGATAATATTTTCTAAAACTTTATGCAAGACCAACTTCCAGTAGTGACTCCCAACCATCTATGATGTCTTTATCTACTGCACCTCTTCTCTATCATCTATCTGTATTAGACTGATTAAAGCTAAGGAATTGAACTATCACAACTAATGGACTGAAAACCTTAAAAGTACTTCTTCCTCTATTGTCTCCAGTACAAAAAAGCCTTGTCTGACTTGTCTATCACATCTACATAATGGAATCTTGTTAAAAAGTATATATTTCAATGCTGTTGTGGTAATCTGGCCCTGTTCATTAGCATGACCTACTCTATTAGTGGCTGCTGCCCACTTATGATGATGTCTTTAATTACTGCACCTCTTCTCTGGCTACAGTATATATGTCTCAGACTTATGCCTTTGCTTGAGAGTGCAATGGACAAGTGAAGTAGCAGCAACATTCACAGCACGAGGCATTCTTGAGCTTTCCCAGCGCTCGGGCCTCGGCCCAAAGCTGGAGTGTGGCTCGAAAAAGATCCTGTAGTGTTTGCTGCCTTTGCACCTCCTGATATCGTCGGCTGCTACAGAGCTGCCACACCTTTCGAGCCCAGTGTGGGAACGATAGGCAACCCAAGGTGCCTAGCGTCTCCCTCCGAGCCCCGTGGTGGCGGTGAATGAGGCTAGGCCTGAGGACAGCTAGTACCAGAAGACGAGGAGGTACTTGTACCTCCTCCCATGGCAAACATTGGTCTGAGACTCCCTCGACAGGGAGCCAAGGCCGGGCCACCACTTGGAAAAGGCCCAGGCCGGGCCACCACTTGGAAAAGGCTCGGGCCGGGCGATACCGGCGAATCTAGAACATGTCATTGCTTCATGACCAAGAGACTAAGCACCTATTAAAGCTTAGGGACTGAAAACCTTAAAATCACCTCTCTACTTCTTCATCTCTCCAGTATATAAGTCCCCCATGTATTAGATTTAAAAGTTTTCTGAACAGGCTAAACATCTCGTCAATAATAATATCTAGATTTGCCCATATCTTATTAATTAACGATTTCCATTTCCTCTTCATTACAACTAAAATGTTCCCCTTCATTTTTGCCAACCACTTCACACTCCTCATCACATTTATCAAAAAGAATTTATAATTTTAGATTTTTTCCTGAGAAATGTAACCTCAAGAAATTTAGATTTTGCTAAAATGTGACTTTGCATCTAAAAGTTTTTTTGAGCAAGCTACGTTAGCAAAGTAATATTAAACACTCCACTCAGAACAGGTCATTAGCAAGATATTTCATAATCATTGACCACTGCTACATTTCTACAGATGTGGGCCGGGTTTCCGTGTCTGTCGACTGGGAAAGGCTGGACTGCAGCATATGTTACTGAAGAGCTCCTTCTTGAAGAATATACCGGAGGAGCCCATGAGGAGGCTGACGGAGAATGTGCCTGCGGTCGGTGTGTACCTTGATCCAAGTGTAACAAAGGACGTGTTCCTGGACATCCAGAATTTACCCTACGCTGGAGACAATGAAATACCCGTGTCTTGGATTTCTCCCATAGTTTTCGGTACTCTTGGTATGTTAGAGACAGAGAAGGACTTCAGGAGACTGGGTCATGGATCTCTGGTAACAATGGTAGCAGCGAGACTATTAGCTAGTAAGGGTTGCATCCCTCACTGCATTGTAAACATCATAAACACAGCTTCTGAAGAGATGTTTAAACAGATGACAGGATGGGAACAAACTCACTCTAGAATATGTATCACATCTGCTGAAACCAAAGAAAAATAAATTGGAAGGAAAAAACATCTTGATACATGAGATTAGTTTGCAAAGTGTTCAAAATACCTAAATTTAAATTAATTTGTTTTTATCTACATATCCACTTCTAGCCAATTAGCTGACCTCTTTTCTGATGAAAATTTGCGTTCATGCACCAAAAATGTCTCAGCTCTGATTTTACCCTCAAAATTTTGAGTGAGTACACACACACACACACACACACACACACACACACACACACACACACAAAACATACTCACTCCTCCTCTCTCTCCTCATATTCCCTCTTTCCCCCTCCCCACCTCTCTTCCATTTCCCCACTGTCTCCAGTTTCTCCTCTCCCTCCCATTGCCACCACACAAACACTCAATCACACCACAAAAAAAAACACACAGAAATACATAGTTTTTCTCTCTGTAGCATTTAAAAAAAATGGGGTGCCAGAGAGCAGGACGGAAAACCAAGAGACTGGAGGATGAGTCTGCGAAGGAAGATTGGGCAGCAGAGCTCATGAAAAGCGAACATGAATAGGGAAGGAAGCTAGAGGAGCTTAGCATGAAAATGGAGTAGAGGATAGCTGCAGAAAGCAGAAAGTGGGAGAATCAAGTCACAGCAGCAGAGGCTAAGATACAGAGATTAGAAGAGGAACTGAAAAATCTGAAACAACCTAAAGAACTAAAAAGCAATGTGGATATGACATCAGAAACTGCTACCTCAGTCACAAATAAGGGGACTGTAGAGAATGAAGGAGTGAAACTGTATACATAGGCCCTATCAGACCATCATGGAGCCCGAGAAAAAGAGAGGATCACATCAGGAACAATCGAGGGGAGTGTAGAAAAAGGAAGAGCTAAGCTATACGTAGAAGCCCTAACAGACCAAAGTAGTGCACAGGGAAAGTTAAGAAGTGAAAACAACAGGCCACTGGGCCCAGGGACAACAGACAGTGAAGAGATTGAAGAAAGGAAAGCTGCAATGGAGGCAACTAAAACGAATCAGGGGATACATAGGCAGTGCTAGAATGAGAGAGATCAGTCTTTGTTTATGGGCCCCAGGAAGCTGAAGAGGAAACTTACGAAGCAAGAAGACAAGGGGAGAAAAAAGCGATTGAAAGTATCATGAAAGCAATAGGAGAAGATGACATGACCCATCTGGCAAATTTTCTGAGAATAGGGGGGTTTGTAAAAGGAAGAATCTGGCCAGTCAAAGTGATTTTCAAGGCAGAATTGGCTCGAAATGCGATCCTGCAGGAGAAAGCAAGACTAAGGGATATGTCAGAGTACCGGAGGGTGTATCTCGACTGTGACAGAACACGAGAAGAAAGGCAAAAACTGAAAGAGAGGGTACAAAGACGAAAGGAGGAAAGAGAACCCAGACTCAGGAGGAAGCTCAAATACAACCTCCCTCACAATCACCTACAGAAGTCCCCCAACCTGGACAACCCCACTACAACCAAACATTCTAACCCAAAGCACACATGCTATACCCAATGCTCCCACCCACCTCATTACAAACACCACCTTTACACCAACCACCCATAGTTCCTCATCAGGTCTCCCACTTTCCCAACCCCAACATACCCCCCTTAGACTTCAGTTTTAGAAAAGAAGTTGAAGGTTTGGTATACAAATGCAGAGGAATAACAAATAAATGTGAGGAGTGGCATGAAAGAATGAAGGAGACATCTCCAGACATAATAGCACTCACAAAAACGAAATTCACCTGGATGATAACAAATGCACCCTTTCCACCTGGATATCAAATCCTCAGGAAAGATAGTGGGAGTAGAAAGGGAGGAGGAGTTGCACTGCTCATTAAGAACCAGTGGGGATTTGAGGAAGTGGAAGGAATGAATGGAATGGGCGAAAGCGACTACATAGTAGGAACAATCCAGTCTGAGGGTCATAAGGGGGTAATTGCTGTAATGTACAACCCACCACAAAACTGCAGGAGGCCAAGAGAAGAATATGACGAGAGCAACAAAGCAATGGTAGACACACTGGCCAAGGTGGCCAGAAGAGCTCACATGGGGAGAGCAAAGTTACTAGTTATGGGCGATTTCAATCACACGGAGATTATTGGGAAAACCTGGAGCCCAATGGGGGTCCCGAATCATGGAGAGCCAAGATGATGGATGTGGTACTGAAAACCTCATGCATCAACATGTTAGAGACACTACCAGAGAGAGAGGTGAGATGATCCAGCAAGACTGGACCTAGTATTTACCTAGAGTAGTTCGGACATCGAGGATATCACATATGAAAGGCCCTTTGGAGCTAGTGATCATGTGGTTCTGTGTTTTGATTATATAGTTGAGCTACAAGTGGAGAGGGGAGCAGGAATAGGACGGGAAAAACGAAACTACAAAAGAGGGGACTACACAGACATGAGGAACTTCCTACAAGACGTTCAGTGCGAGAGAGAATTGGCAGGAAAACCAGTAAAAGAAATGTTGGACTATGTGACAACAAAATGCAAGGAGGCAGAGGAGAGGTTTGTTCCCAAGGGAAACAGAAGTAATGGGAAGACCAGAACGAGTCCTTGGTTCACCCATAGGTGTAGGGAGGCAAAAACTAAGTGCACTAGAGAATGGAAAAAGTACAGAAGACAAAGGACCCAGGAAAATAAAGAGATTAGGCGAAGAGCCAGAAACAAATATGAACAGGTAAGAAGAGGCTCTGCGACACTACGAAAATGGCATAGCATCAAAAGTCAAGTCTGACCCGAAGCTGTTGTATAGCCACATCAGGAGAAAAACAACAGTCAAGGACAAGTTAATCAGGCTGAGAAAGGAAAGTGGGGAGTTCACAAGAAACGACCAAGAGGTAAGTGAGGAGCTCAACATGAGATTTAAAGAAGTATTTACAGAGGAGACAGGAAGGACTCCAGGAATTCAGAATAGGGAGGTACACCAAAAAGGGCTGGATGAAATACACACAACCGAGGAGGAGGTGAAGAAGCTGCTATGTGAAATTGATACCTCAAAAGCGGTGGGACCAGACAACATCTCTCCGTGGGTCCTTAGAGAGGGAGCAGAGATGTTGTGTATGCCACTAACAAAAATCTTCAACACATCCATTGAAACTGGGCAACTACCTGAGGTGTAGAAGATGGCAAATGTAGTCCCAAATTTTAAGAAAGGAGACAGACACGAGGCATTAAACTACTGACCTGTGTCACTGATGTGTATAGTATGCAAAGTCATGGAGAAGATCATAAGGAGGCGATTGGTGGCGCACCTAGAAAGACACAAGCTTATAAATGACAACCAGCACGGTTTCAGGGAAGGAAAATCCTGTGTCACAAACCTACTGGAGTTTTATGACAAGGTGACAGAAGTAAGACACGAGAGAGAGGGGTGGATAGACTGTATTTTCTTGGACTGCAAGAAGGTGTTCGACACAGTTCCTCAAAAGAGGTTAATGCAAAAGTTTGAGGATCATGCACACGTAACAGGAAAGGCACTGCAATGGATCAGAGAATATCTGACAGGGAGGCAACAACGAGTCATGGTACGTGACGAGGTGTCAGAGTGGGCACCTGTGACGAGTGGGGTTCCACAGGGATCAGTCCTAGGACCTGTGCTGTTTTTGATATATGAATGACATAACGGAAGGGATAGACTCAGATGTGTCCCTGTTTGCAGATGATGTGAAGTTATTGAGAAGAATTAAATCAGTCGAGGATCAGGCAGGACTACAGAGAGACCTGGACAGGCTACAAGCCTGGTCCAGTAACTGGCTCATTGAATTTAACCCTGCCAAATGTAAAGTCATGAAGATCAAGGAAGTGCAAAGAAATCCCCAAACATAGTATAGTCTAGGTGGCCAAAGACTGCAAACCTCAATCAAGCAAAAAGATCTTGGGGTGAGTATAATACCGTGCACATCTCCTGAGGCATACATCAATCATATAACTGCTGCAGCATACGGGCGTTGGCAAACCTAAGAATAGAGTTCCAATACCTCACTAAGGAATCGTTCAAGACTCTGTACACCATATACGTCGGGCCCATACTGGAGTATGCTGCACCAGTTTGGAACCCACACGTCAATAAATTAAAAGAAGTGCAAACGTTTGCAACAAGACTAGTCCCAGAGCTAAGGGGATTGTCCTACGATGAAAGGTTAAGGTAAATAGTCCTGGCGACACTGGAGGACAGGAGTGTTAGTGGAGACATGATAACGACATATAAAATACTGTGAGGAATAGATAAGGTGGACAGAGACAGGATGTTCCACAGATGGGACACATAAACAAGGGGTCACAATTGGAAGGGATGTTAGAAAGCATTTATTCAGTCATAGAGTTGTCAGGAAGTGGAATAGTCTAGCAAGTGATGAAGAGGAGGCAGGAACCATACATAGCTTTAAGACGAAGTATGATAAAGCTCATGTAGCAGGGAGAGAGAGTACCTAGTAGCGATCAGTGAAGAGGCGGGGCAAGGAGAGTGGAGGATAGCCTAGGATAATCTAAGATAATTGGGGATAGCCTAGGATAGTGTGAGATTGCTTAGGATAGAGTGGGATAGCCTAGGAGACTGAGGGATAGCCTAGGATAACCTAAGATAATTGAGGAAAGCCTAGTATAGTGTGAGCTTGCTTAGGATAGCGTGGGATAGAATAGTATAGTGGGGAATAGCCTAGGATAACCTAAAATAATTGGGGAAAGCTTAGGATAGTGTGAGATTGTTTATAATAGTGTGGGATAGCCTAGGAGAGTAGGGGATAACCTAAGATAAATGGGGATAGCCTAGGATAGTGTGATATTGCTTAGGATAGTGTGGGATAGCCTAGGATAACCTAAGCCAATTGGGGAATGCCTAGGTTAGTGTGAGTTTGCTTAGGATAGTGGGGGATAGCCTAGGATAACCTAAGATAATTAGGGATAGCCTAGGATAGTGTGAGATTGCTTAGGATAGTGGGGAATAGCCTAGGAGAGTGGAAGGTAGCCTAGTATAGTCGCTAGGCTTCAATTCTCCAACAACACTATGTAGTCTTAGTATCTACGGCGGCCATATTGGATTTTTCCATCTGGCAGATTTAGCCCAGACTTTGGGGAAGGTCAATCATCCCAGGTTATTTTATTAGAAAATATTCAAGATCTCAGTAAAACTTTGAGATCTCTGTCCCAGTGAATTGATCGTAGATTCGTACAATATAATTGTAGCTGTTGAGAACTTTTTAACTTTCCTCATATATACTTTTTATTTATATGTCATCAGTGAAATTTATTTTCCTAAATATTCCACCTTCTCAATCGTTATTATCTTGAACTGATTCAGTTTTTTTCATGATTTAAATATACACTTTGTCTACATCGGCTTAATTAGCAGGCATTTAATTTTAATTCTTATCGTCTCAGCAATAAAATTATAACTTAATTCAGCAATATATTTATTGAAACTTTTATATTATATTTAAGTCTCCTAACTTAACAACCAAACAATTACAGTAAAACTTTACATTAGATCCAACTTGTTACCAACTGTGTCTTTGTTGTCACACAGTTGTTGCTACTAACTTATTAACCAAACAATTGTAACTCATAACATATAAAACAAACAATTACAACTAACTTAGCAAACAAATAATTAGAACTTGTATTGTTATTAGCATTATTATTTTTAATATTATTAATATTATTATTATTATTATTATTATTATTCATATTTTTCAACTTTTAACATTTGAACGGTGGATAAGGACACTTGCGTAAAGGTCAGGGAATTTATTAAAGGACACGTTTCACAATGAGTGACATCATCAGGACGCATGAAGTCACAATGAGTGACATCATCAGGAAGCATGAAGTCACAACGAGTGACATCATCAGGAAGCATGAAGTCACAATGAGTGACATCATCAGGACGCATGAAGTCACAATGAGTGACATCATCAGGACGCATGAAGTCACAATGAGTGACATCATCAGGAAGCATGAAGTCACAACGAGTGACATCATCATGAAGCATGAAGTCACAGCGAGTGACATCATCAGGACGCATGAAGTCACAATGAGTGACATCATCAGGACGCATGAAGTCACAATGAGTGACATCATCAGGACGCATGAAGTCACTCGTGGCAATATATCATTTTAATAAATTGAAGGGTACTATGTGTGCTTTTATCCACAGTGTCGGTATAACTATAACATTTCAATCGGAATCTTTTTTGTACTCAAACTGGTACTCAGGTTTAGTAATCTGATACTATCACTTGTTTTGTATTATAAGAGGAATGCTGATTTTGTACTCTAGTTTTTTACATTCTGCAGCAATAAATATAAAACAAATGTTCGTAAGGTTTATTTATATTTCCTTATTCAAAAATACAAAATTTGTAAACAGTGTGTAGCAGTTTCATTATAACTGGCAGTAAATTTCTCATAAAATTTGTAAATTACTGGATATATTTTGGTCGCTATGCGATCCCATAAAAGTATCCCTGTATTCCATAACTCCAATCCCCAGTTCCTTAGTACACGAAAATGGAATAGTGCAGAGTGCGGCATAAGTTGATAATGTAGTTAAATATTACCTTAGAATATTTGAAGAGAATCAGAAGAGGCATCTACAAGTCATCATAAAAAAAACTAGTATCGTAATTTCATCAAAAATGGTAAATTAAAAAATTACATAACTTAAATCTAGTTTTATATAAGCTTAGTTTACATAACAAATTTTTTTTTTATTAACACATCGGCCGATTCCCACCAAGGCAGGGTGGCCCGAAAAAGAAAAACTTTCATCATCATTCACTCTATCACTGTCTTGCCAGAAGGGTGCTTTACACTACAGTTATAAAACTGCAACATTTACACCCCTCCTTCAGAGTGCCGGCACTGTACTTCCCATCTCCAGAACTCAAGTCCGGCCTGCCGGTTTCCCTGAATCCCTTCATAAATGTTACTTTGCTCACACTCCAACAGCACGTCAAGTATTAACAAATACAATGGTCAAATATGTGGCACATTAATGTCACTAGTACATAAATGAAAAATAAGTTGATTTAACCTACGATAACCAAATTAAGTCAGATACTCCGATTTATTGTTGATCAGAAGAAACATTCTCCAATTATTTAAGAAAAAAACTATTTTTATTAAACAAAATCGCATATGATATGTTAGAGTCTAACATGACGAGATTATTTCTCTTGTATAAAACACATCAGCACTAAATGCTTCAAGCTGACTAGAAGCATTTACCAGTTATTACACACAGTCCTAAATAATGCGCGACTCAGCTTAAACTAGGATTAGTTAGAAGTATGGGTTTTGAAAGGGAAAAAATGGAGTCTGGAAATATTGATTTAGGCTTCGAAAACATGAATCTTAAGAATAACATTCATCAAGTAACATTGGCTAATGATGATAAATTGTGGAAAAGCGAAACTGAATAGGAAAAAGATGTAGAAGAAAAAACTTATTAACATATTTTACATTAATCGAAGCGACATAAATAAAATTAATGAATTACGTTTGGTAGCGTGTGGGGGAAACGTTGATGTTATTGCAATACCTGAACACATGGTATTGGAATACCTGAACACATGGTATTGCAATACCTGAACACATGGTATTGCAATACCTGAACACATGGTATTGCAATACCTGAACACATGGTATAACTTAGAGAGTCGGCACATGATTACCGAGTTCTACATTCAAGGGTTTAAATTGTTACATCTAGACAGAAATAACGGGAAGGAGGTGGGAGTTACATTATTTGTACGAACAAATAATTATTTGTACGAACAAATAATGTATAGCAGTAGGGAATATTAATTTCAGGTTGAGTGGATGTCTTTGACGGGTAATCTGAGAGACGAGTGACTTCCTGCAAGAAGTTCATGAGTTCTTGTTGAAGCAGTTTGTAAGTGAGCCTACCAGAGGTAATAATTTGCTCGACCTAGTCTTGTCAAATAAGGAAACGCATGTAAATAGTCTTGCTATTACTGAAGATTATTATTATTATAATCAAATAGAAGCGCTAAACCACAGGGGTATTACTGAAGAGCTTGGTGCAAGTGATATCAAATCCATTACTTTTAACATCACCTGGCAGTACCAGAATAAAGATAATATGGTAAAAGTCCCCAATTTTCGTTCTGGGGTTTATAATGGACTTATGGAACACTTTTCTAGCCTCGACTGGGAAAATGTAGCTAATGATTTTATTGACCATAATCATACTTACGATAACGAAGGGATCTGCGTTTATAATTTTTTTTTCTTAATAATGTACAACTTGGTCAAAACTAGGTCAAATAAAAACGATCCTGAATGGATGAATAGAAGATTAAAGCATTTATTAGGAGAGAAAAGAGGAATTTATAGGCGCATCAAAAGAGAAGCCAACCTTATTGACCAGTAAGTTGATTTTTAAAGTGGGGTAAAAAAAAAAAGAGGATTAGAAAGGCTAAATGTGATTATGAAATAAAATTAATAATTATTCAGGTTTTGAAGAAAACAAATTAAGAATAATACTGTCACGGGGGACTTGGTTATCAAACATGTAGATAAACTGAAACACAATAAGTCCCCAACCCTGATGGATTGTTTTCAAGGGAACTTAAAGAGCGGAAGTTGGAACTTCGTCAGCCACTAACGAGCATGATTAATTTGTGTATCCAAACTGGTGTTGTGCCAGAAATGTGGAAGATGATTAATGTAATTCCTATATTTAAATCAGGGAAAAAATCCATTCCATTAAATTACCGTCCAAGGCTGAGGGATCGGTATCTCAGCCTTGGCATTTGTGTTGATAAAGCCACTGGATGGCAAAACATGTAATAAATATACCCAGATATTGCACATGCGTCTAATTTTCATTTTGTCGGTACTGTATACTATTCATGTACATATTCTTTATAATTGTTTACTGCCTCAAATGCTTTATTAAAGAACGTAAGTAAATTTATCAATCAGGAATGACCTCTCGTGAGTCCTTGCTGAAATAGATTAATCAAATTATGCCCGTTAAGGTGGCTTCTAATAATATCAGCAATAATTACCTCATTTTTTGTAAATAGTTCTTCTGTCTTCCAATTATGTGTTAGAATTTCTATTGACAAAGTCACTGGATAGCAAAACGTCTACATGTATAATTTTCATGTCGGTATTGTATACCATTCATGTACAATCTGTCACACTGTAACATCATGGAATCTTAGTTCAGAGGACATCTCCACAACCCTGTTCATCACTACTATTGACCCGTCCCTCGGGTATGACCTACTTCTACTGGGAAATACCGCCTACAAGTGACAATGCCTTCGTCTGCTACACGTCCATTTCCACCTGACGCCAGTAAATAAGCTCCAGCCTTCCTGCCTGAGCTCCAGAGTCTTCACGACTACGGTGCCCTTCACACCAACTCCAAGGCTGAGGGACTGATTACCTCATCTTTTGTATACAGTTCTTCTGTCTTCCAATTATGTCCCAGAATTTGTATTGATAAAGACACTGGATGGCGAAACGTCTACAATAAAGATACCCAGATGTTGCACGATTCTAATTTTCATAAAGAATATGATGATTATCCGGATTTCAGTAAGGCCTTCGACAGAGTACCTCACTAAAGGCTGTCAAGAAAGGTGGAAGCTCATGGTATAGGAGGTAAAGTTCTAAAATGGATCGAGGCAGAGAGAGAGAGAGAGAGAGAGAGAGAGAGAGAGAGAGAGAGAGAGAAGAGAGTGAGTGAGTTTGCATCAGTGGTGACCTGTTCTTAGCTCAGTGGTGACCTGTTCTTAGCTCAGTGGTGACCTGTTCTTAGCTCAGTTGTGACCTGTTCTTAGCTCAGTGAAGACGTGTCTAGTGTACTCCCTGTGGACTGAATCAAGATGCCCCTATTGAGCATCTTTACCAGCAGCTAAGGAGGAATTGAGGGTAGCGAAGCTTGAGATACGGCGATTGACGGAGGAAAACAAGAGGATTCGTAGTAGTCCTCCTGTTGTGAGTCCTCAGGTCAAGAAGGTAACCTGGGCAGTGGCCGGACAGCATGGGACGAAGTTGAAGATCAAGAAGACGAATGGAGAGGTAGTAACGACGAAGAAGAAAGAGACTGCTGTGGAAACTTCGAACTCCTTTTCTGTGCTTCCAGACGAATGTGAGTCGACTACTGGGAACGTCACGACGAACTGTACCAAGGAAGGTAAAAACATTGTTGTTGTTGGGGATAGCCAAGTTAGATATATGGATAGGGCCTTCTGCTTGAAAGATAGGAGTAGGAGACAGAGGGTTTGCTTTCCTGGGGCTGGGATGGAAGACATTGTTAGCCGACTTGACAACATCATGCATGGTAATGGGATCAATCCTATTATCTGCCTCAGTGCTGGAGGCAATGATGTATCCAAGCGTAGAAGTGAGGATTTAGTTAGTAGGTATAAGGCAGCAATAGACATCATTAGGAAGAAGGGAGGGAGCCCTGTTATATGTGGCATTTTGCCAAGAAGGGGTGTTGAAATGAATGGCTGTCCAGAGCGATTGGTATAAATTGCTGGCTGGACAAACACTGTAAGGATAATGCAGTCCCATTCATTAACAACTGGGACCACTTCTATGGCCGAAATGACATGTATGCCAGGGATGGGGTTCACTTATCCAGGGCAGGTGTAGAATTTCTCTCTAGCTCAGTTGAGGATGTTGTTAGGGCTTTAAACTAGGATTAGTTAGAGGTATGGGTTTAGGAATGGTAAATAATGAGGGCCAAAATATTGATTCAGGCTTTGATATCATAAATCATAACAATAACAGTAATCGAGTGACACAGGGTAATGATAGTAACAGAAATTGTGTAAAACAAAAGCTGAAAAAGGTTCACAAGAAGATACATATCAATGTATTTTATACTAACTGTCGAAGCGCCAGAAATAAAATTAACGAATTACGTTTGGTAGCATGTGCTGGGAACTTTGATGTCATTGCAATAACTGAAACATGGTATAATACCAAGAGTCGGGATATGATTGCTGAGTGTCATATTCAGGGGTTTAAGTTGTTCCATGTAGATAGATATAATGGGAAAGGGGTGGAGTTGCATTGTATGTACGAGAAAATATAAATTGCTGCATAAAAACAGGCATAAAATAGATGGATCATTAACAGAATCTGTTTGGGTAGAGTTTCTAGAAGGTCAAGAAAACTGATTCTAGGTGTAATATACCGACCTCCAGGCTTGGATCACGATAGAGGGAGACCTCTTTGGGACGAAATTGTTAGGGCTTCTAGGCACAATAACGTAGTGTTAGTAGGGGATTTTAACTTTAGTCAAATTGACTGGACTTCTTTGACCGGTAATCTGGAGTCCAGTGACTTTATGGAAGTAGTTCAGGACTGTTTTCTGAAGCAGTGTGTGACGGAGCCTACCAGAGGTAATAATTTGCTCGACCTAGTCTTGTCAAATAAAGAAACTCTTGTAAATAATCTGGAGATCACTGAAGAGCTTGGAGCTAGTGATCACAAATCCATTACTTTTAATATTACATGGGAGTACGAGAATAGGATAATACGGTAAAAGTTCCTGATTTTCGTTCTGCCGATTATATTGGACTTAGGGAACACCTGTCTAATGTCGACTGGGGTAATCTAGCTAACGATTACGATGGGATCTGCGTTTATGATTTGTTTCTTAATAATGTACAACGTGCACAGAGTATGTTTATTCCCCAGAGAGAATTTAGGTCAAATAATAACGATCCCAAATGGATTAACAGGAGGCTAAAACATTTATTAGGGAGAAAAGAGGAATTTATAGGCGCATCAAAAGAGGAGATGTTAACCTTATTGACCAATATGTTCAGTTGAAAAGAGAAGTAAAAAAGGGATTAGAAAGGCTAAACGTGACTATGAGATTAAGGTTGCTAATGAATCAAAGACTAATCCAAAAGGGTTCTTTCAAGTGTACAGGACGAAGGTGAGGGAAAAGGTAGGACCTCTGAAAATTGGGAATGGACAGCTGACGGATAACGAACTGGAAATGTGTTCTCTATTTAATGACTATTTTTTGTCAGTCTTTACACAAGAAGACGTAAATGAGATTCCAGAAATTAACAATTATTCAGTTCCTGAAGAATTCAAATTAACTAATATTACTGTCACGAGGGACATGGTTATCAAACAGATAGATAAACTGAAGCAAAATAAGTCCCCGGGACCCGACGAGTTGTTTTCCAGGGTACTTAAAGAATGCAAAATGGAACTTAGTCAGCCATTAACGAATGTGTTTAATACGTCCATCCTAACTGGTGTTGTGCCAGAGATGTGGAAGATAGCTAATGTAGTTCCTATATTCAAATCAGGGGGTAAGTCCATTCCATCAAATTACCGTCCAATAAGCCTCACGTCTATAGTAGGCAAATTATTAGAATCAATTATAGCTGATATTATCAGAAGTCACCTTGAAGAACATAATTTGATTAATGAATCTCAGCATGGGTTTACGAGAGGTCGTTCCTGCCTGACAAATTTACTGACGTTTTTCAATAAAACATTTGAGGCAGTAGACAGTGATAAAGAATATGATATAGTTTACTTGGATTTCAGTAAGGCCTTCGATAGAGTACCTCACAAGAGACTCTTAAGAAAGGTGGCAGCTCATGGTATAGGAGGTAAAGTTCTAGCATGGATAGAGGCATGGCTTACCAATAGAAAGCAGAGAGTTTCCATTAATGGGGTCAAATCTGAATGGGGATTTGTCACTAGTGGCGTTCCACAAGGATCAGTTTTGGGCCCATTGTTGTTCATAATTTACATTAATGACCTTGATGAAGGAATTGCAAGTGACATGAGTAAATTTGCTGATGATACAAAAATAGGCCGTATAATTCATTCTGAGGAGGATAACAGTGAACTCCAGGAGGATTTGGATAAATTAATGTCTTGGTCTGAAAAGTGGCAGATGAAGTTCAATGTGGACAAGTGTAAGGTGCTTGTCGTTGGTAATGAAAATATCCTCGAATTTATAAACTAGGTGAAGTTGAGCTTGATCATACAGAATGTGAAAAAGACTTGGGAGTCATGGTAAGCAGAAATCTAAAGCCAAGACAACAGTGCCTAAGTGTGCGCAATAAGGCTAACAGATTACTAGGATTTATTTCAAGAAGTATAAGCAACAGAAGTCCAAAAGTTATTTTACAGCTCTATACATCACTAGTGAGACCTCATTTGGATTATGCAGCTCAGTTTTGGTCTCCTTACTACAGGATGGATATAGATTCATTGGAGAACATACAAAGAAGAATGACTAAAATGATTTACAGTATAAGAAATCTCCCGTATGAAGATAGACTTAGAGCGTTGAATCTCCACTCTCTGGAGAGACGTAGAATGAGGGAGATATCATCGAGGTGTACAAGTGGATGATGGGCATAAACAAAGGAGATATTAATAAAATACTGAGGATATCGAACCAAGTAAGAACGAGAAATAACGGATTTAAATTGGATAAATTTAGATTTAGAAAGGACATAGGCAAGTACTGGTTTTCGAACAGAGTTGTAGATGCGTGGAACAATCTTCCGAGTACTGTGATAGAGGCTAGGACCTTGGGTGGCTTTAAAAAGAGATTGGACAAATATATGAGTGGGAGGGGCTGGGTTTGATTTGTGTCGTGAGTACGGGAATAAATTTTTAGGTAGTGGTGGTTTTGATAAGGACCTGCCTTGTATGGGCCAGTAGGCCTTCTGCAGTGTTCCTCCATTCTTATGTTCTTATGTTCTTATTAATGGGATCAAGTCTGAATAGGGGACTGGTCATTAGTGGCACTCTACAAGGATCAGTTTTGGGTCCATTGTTGTTCATAATTTACTTTAATGACTTTGATGAAAGAATAACGAATGACTTGAGTAAATTCGCTGATGACGCAAAAATAGGCAGAATAAATATTAGATTCCGAGGAGACTAATGAATTTCAGCACTGAAAAGTGGCAGATGCAGTTTAATGTGGAAAAGTGTAAAATAATAGTCCTTGGGAATGAAAATATTTCTTAGTTATAAACTAGATGATGTGGATCTCTAACACAATGTGAAAAAGACTTCGGAGTCATGGTAAGCAGAAATGTAAAACCAAGACATCGGTGCCTATGTGTACACAATAAGTTTAATAGTTTACTTGGACTTATATCAGGAAGTATAAGTAACAGGAGTTTATAAGATATTTTACAGCTCTATGCTGCTTAGTTTTGGTCTCATGGCGCACTGAAATATATTGTTCCCTAACTTATATTGCGATAAATGGTAATATTCAGACATCACAGCTGATCACAACATAGTATCGGAGGAATTACCAACAGAGGTGAACTGGCTAGGTTGTATCAGCGACCAGGTGATCGCGTCTCCCGCGTAGCTAGCTGCTCATTATCAGAAAGTTTTGTTTATATGCGAGCATTTATGGACCTGTGCGCGTTTTGCAATCACAAATGACGAGTAAGAAAACAATAATATTTATCACATTTTTCATGGCGGTGGATAATTAGATAAAGAATCTGGCAGTCATTTACACACAATACAACGTTCACACACACGCTTATTCTGTTACACAACTGAAAAAAAAAATATATTAATATAGATACATGCTGTGACATAAGTAAGACTAAAATTATTATAGAATAATAACAATATCTGGGTGTCTTGGTGTACCTTCATGGCTGTCTTGGAGAGTATAATTACAGGACACATATTTCTTTGTGTCCCCTCTTGTAATTCCTCCACCAGGAAAGTCTCAACATAATTGCCATCCAGCAAGGTCGCCTGGGACCTCCGGAAAGTGAGGAAGACAAGACACATCCAGTAGACAGACGCATGTATTCCTGGACACATAATCCTGCGGAGAGATTGAGTTAGGAAGCTAGAGGTGAGGATACTGAGAGAGACGAGACTCACCTTTGTGAAGTGAAGGAAAGACACTGGGAGAGGGGTAAGGGGCACGCGCGCGCACGCACGCGCACACACACAGACACAGACACACACACACAGTGACAGGATGTTCCAGAGAGGGAACACGGAAACAAGGGGACACAACTGGAAGCTGAAGACTCAGATGAGTCAAAGGGATGTTAGGAAGCATTTCTTCAGCCACAGATTAGTCAGGAAGTGGAATAGTTTAGAGAAAGATATAGTGGAGGCAGGAACCATACATAGTTTTAAGACAAGGTATGATAAAGCTCATGGAGCAGGGAGAGCAGAGATCCAGTAGCAGACAGCGAAGAGGCGGGGCCAGGAGCTTAGTCTCGACCCCTGCAACCACAATTAGGTGAGTACAATTAGGTGAGTACACACACACACACACACACACACACACACACACACACACACACTACAGGAAGGTACATATGCAGGTAAATGTAAGATGGTACATAATGTCTCAAATTAGGTGGTTTAGACTGAGGCTGCTTCCTTGATAAGTGATGTTACAATATTGGAGAAGTCGCAAGAGCAAACTGGATTCAACATAATAACTGGAAAAAAAATGGAATATCTGTCTACAAAATCCTGTATTTATAAAATGTTAAGTTATTATAGGAGAAATTGTTGAATAAAGAAATTGAGGTTGCTTTACCTAGACTATCAGAAAACCTTTACTAGTGCTATCAGAGATACAAAGATCACTGGGTTATATGTAACTGTTGATGGTCGTGTTGGTAGGGCTGTTGGTGGTCCTGTTGGTAGGGCTGTTGATGGTCGTGTTGGTAGGGCTGTTGGTGGTCCTGTTGGTAGGGCTGTTGATGGTCGTGCTGGTAGGGCTGTTGGTGGTCCTGTTGGTAGGGCTGTTGATGGTCGTGTTGGTAGGGCTGTTGATGGTCGTGTTGGTAGGGCTGTTGGTGGTCCTGTTGGTAGGGCTGTTGATGGTCGTGTTGGTAGGGCTGTTGATGGTCGTGTTGGTAGGGCTGTTGATGGTCGTGTTGGTAGGGCTGTTGATGGTCGTGTTGGTAGGGCTGTTGATGGTCGTGTTGGTAGGGCTGTTGATGGTCGTGTTGGTAGGGCTGTTGATGGTCGTGTTGGTAGGGCTGTTGGTGGTCCTGTTGGTAGGGCTGTTGATGGTCGTGTTGGTAGGGCTGTTGATGGTCGTGTTGGTAGGACTGTGGGTACTCCTCTTATTAGGGCTGTGGGTACTCCTCTTATTAGGGCTGTGGGTACTCCTCTTATTAGGGCTGTGGGTACTCCTCTTATTAGGGCTGTGGGTACTCCTCTTATTAGGGCTGTGGGTACTCCTCTTATTAGGGCTGTGGGTACTCCTCTTATTCGGGCTGTGGGTACTCCTCTTATTAGGGCTGTGGGTACTCCTCTTATTAGGGCTGTGGGTAGGTGTTTGCTTGGAGTTGGTGTTGGTCGTAGCTGCGGGGTTCTGGTGGTAAACTTGGCCCTCACCCTGAGATACCTTAAGGGACATGTGTGGTTTAATAAGTTCATTAATGTGAAAAATTAACACACCTCTTTTAATCACATACAGACACACACACTTATACACTTAGACACAAACACGCTGCCAGACATACACACAGTCAGCCATGCAGACACAAACACGCTGGCAGACATACACACAGTCAGTCATGCAGACACAAACACGCTGGCAGACATACACACAGTCAGCCATGCAGACACAAACACGCTGCCAGACATACACACAGTCAGCCATGCAGACACAAACACGCTGGCAGACATACACACAGTCAGCCATGCAGACACAAACACGCTTCCAGACATACACACAGTCAGCCATGCAGACACAAACACGCTGGCAGACATACACACAGTCAGCCATGCAGACACAAACACGCTGCCAGACATACACACAGTCAGCCATGCAGACACAAACACGCTGGCAGACATACACACAGTCAGCCATGCAGACACAAACACGCTGCCAGACATACACACAGTTAGCCATGCAGACACAAACACGCTGCCAGACATACACACAGCCATGCAGACACAAACACGCTGGCAGACATACACACAGTCAGCCATGCAGACACAAACACGCTGGCAGACATACATACAGTCAGTCATGCAGACACAAACACGCTGGCAGACATACATACAGTCAGTCATGCAGACACAAACACTCACACAGAAAAATAAAGAATCACTCACTCAGACAAATGCCGAAATATCACACACAAATCTTAATTTATTTAACTGCTAAAAACAATACATTTAATACCCTATACAAAAACTGAAAGTTTTGTTAGTTGTGATCTCAACTAAAATGGAACAATTGCAAAGACATTACAGAATTAATCCTGGTTGGTTGACAGGAGAATAAAAAGGTAGCTGATTGGTGGAAGGAAATCACTAAAAAATAAAAGAGACATATTTCAAAATAAGAAAGAAAGATACGAGAAAATAAATATTGCCTAATACCATCAAAATAGAGGAAAAGCCTCAAGAAGAAGTGTTCGCCGATGCTAATGACAGGCTCTTGATCCGTAAAGTTATTTACCCCTGTTCCTCCTCTGATAATGATGACGATGATGACGATGATAATGCAATATATTTGCCTCTTCCAATGCTGAATGAGCTTAACTGGTCTAGCATTTCTTACTGTTCATAAAATAACAGAGGGAAGGAAGGGGATTAGATTTAAGAATATTTTGAATCACCAAATCGTATTAACACGAATGTAAACAAACAACGGAACGGGTGGAGTTTGAACCCATGGCGAGTGACTCATAAGAACATAAGAACATAAGAAAGGAGGAACACTGCAGCAGGCCTGTTGGCCCATACTAGGCAGATCCTTCACAATCCGTCCCACTAACAGAATATTTGCTCAACCCAATTTTCAATGCTACCTAAGAAATAAGCTTTGATAATTCTATTTACTCATGTGCGAATCCCACTCAAATCCACCCCCTCTCACTCATGAATTTATCCAACCTAAATTTAAAACTATTCAAGGTCCTCACCAATAGGAAGCAGAGAGTGTGCATAAATGGGGTTAAATCCGAATGGGGACTTGTAACAAGTGGTGTTCCACAGGGATCAGTCTTAGGCCCATTGTTATTTATAATATATATCAATGACCTTGATGAGGGAATTACTAGTGATATGAGCAAATTCGCCGACGACACGAAGATAGGTAGGATAATTGATTCAAACATAGATGTCATAGAACTTCAGGAAGATTTAGACAAACTTAATTCGTGGTCAGAAAAGTGGCAGATGCAGTTCAATGTAGATAAATGCAAGGTTCTGAAGCTCGGGAGTGTCCATAACCCAAGCACTTATAAGTTAAATAACGTAGAACTTAGCCATACAGATTGCGAGAAGGACTTGGGGGTGATGGTAAGCAGCAACCTTAAACCAAGACAGCAATGCCTAAGCGTACGTAATAAGGCAAATCGATTACTGGGATTTATATCAAGAAGTGTTAGCAACAGAAGTCCAGAGGTTATATTACAGCTTTATACATCATTAGTAAGGCCTCACCTAGATTACGCAGCTCAGTTCTGGTCTCCATATTACAGAATGGACATAAATTCGTTAGAAAACATTCAGCGTAGAATGACTAAATTAATACATAGCATTAGAAATCTTCCTTACGAAGAAAGATTGAAGACCCTAAAATTACATTCACTTGTAAGACGTAGAATGAGGGGAGACATGATCGATGTATACAAGTGGGAAATGGGTATTAACAAAGGGGATATAAATAAGGTCTTGAGGATATCTCTCCAAGAGAGAACCCGCAATAATAAGAACATAAGAATGGAGGAACACTGCTAAAGGCCTACTGGCCCATACAAGGCAAGTCCTTATCAAAACCACCACTACCTAAGAATTTACTCCTGTACTCACATAAGAACATAAGAACATAAGAATGGAGGAACACTGCAGAAGACCTACTGGCCCATACAAGGCAGGTCCTTATCAAAACCACCACTACCTAAGAATTTACTCCTGTACTCACGACACTAATCAAACCCAGCCCTCCCACTCATATATTTGTCCAATCTCTTTTAAAGCCACCCAAGGTCCTAGCCTCTATCACCCTACTCGGAAGATTGTTCCACGCATCTACAACTCTGTTCGAAAACCAGTACTTGCCTATGTCCTTTCTAAATCTAAATTTATCCAATTTAAATCCGTTATTTCTGGTTCTTACTTGGTTCGATATCCTCAGTATTTTATTAATATCTCCTTTGTTTATGCCCATCATCCACTTGTACACCTCGATGATATCTCCCTCATTCTACGTCTCTCCAGAGAGTGGAGATTCAATGCTCTAAGTCTATCTTCATACGGGAGATTTCTTATACTGTAAATCATTTTAGTCATTCTTCTTTGTATGTTCTCCAATGAATCTATATCCATCCTGTAGTAAGGAGACCAAAACTGAGCTGCATAATCCAAATGAGGTCTCACTAGTGATGTATAGAGTTGTAAAATAACTTTTGGACTTCTGTTGCTTATACTTCTTGAAATAAATCCTAGTAATCTGTTAGCCTTATTGCGCACACTTAGGCACTGTTGTCTTGGCTTTAGATTTCTGCTTACCATGACTCCCAAGTCTTTTTCACATTCTGTATGATCAAGCTCAACTTCACCTAGTTTATAAATTCGAGGGATATTTTCATTACCAACGACTAGCACCTTACACTTGTCCACATTGAACTTCATCTGCCACTTTTCAGACCAAGACATTAATTTATCCAAATCCTCCTGGAGTTCATTGGTATCCTCCTCAGAATGAATTATACGGCCTATTTTTGTATCATCAGCAAATTTACTCATGTCACTTGCAATTCCTTCATCAAGGTCATTTATGTAAATTATGAACAACAATGGGCCCAAAACTGATCCTTGTGGAACGCCACTGGTGACAAATCCCCAGCCCCTCCCACTCATATATTTGTCCAATCTCTTTTTAAAGCCACCCAAGGTCCTAGCCTCTATCACAGTACTCGGAAGATTGTTCCACGCAACTACAACTCTGTTCGAAAACCAGTACTTGCCTATGTCCTTTCTAAATCTAAATTTATCCAATTTAAATCCGTTATTTCTCGTTCTTACTTGGTTCGATATCCTCAGTATTTTATTAATATCTCCTTTGTTTATGCCCATCATCCACTTGTACACCTCGATGATATCTCCCCTCATTCTACGTCTCTCCAGAGAGTGGAGATTCAACGCTCTAAGTCTATCTTCATACGGGAGATTTCTTATACTGTAAATCATTTTAGTCATTCTTCTTTGTATGTTCTCCAATGAATCTATATCCATCCTGTAGTAAGGAGACCAAAACTGAGCTGCATAATCCAAATGAGGTCTCACTAGTGATGTATAGAGCTGTAAAATAACTTTTGGACTTCTGTTGCTTATACTTCTTGAAATAAATCCTAGTAATCTGTTAGCCTTATTGCGCACACTTAGGCACTGTTGTCTTGGCTTTAAATTCCTGCTTACCATGACTCCCAAGTCTTTTTCACATTCTGTATGATCAAGCTCTACTTCACCTAGTTTATAAATTCGAGGGATATTTTCATTACCAAGGACTAGCTCGGGAATGTTCATAACCCTAGCACCTACCAGCTTAATAATGTTGAACTCAGCCGTACAGAATGCGAAAAGGATCTGGGGGTTATGGTAAGCAGCAACCTCAAACCAAGTCAGCAATGCCTAAGCGTAAGAAATAAAGCAAATAGATTACTGGGATTTATATCAAGAAGTGTTAGCAACAGAAGTCCAGAGGTTATATTACAGCTTTATACATCATTAGTAAGGCCTCACCTAGATTACGCAGCTCAGTTCTGGTCTCCATATTACAGAATGGACATAAATTTGTTAGAAAACATTCAGCGTAGAATGACTAAATTAATACATAGCATTAGAAATCTTCCTTATGAAGAAAGATTGGAAATAAATGGTATAAAATACCGACACAATGGAAAAATAAACACATAAGCAGTATAATGTGATCCTTTATTGACAACGTTTCGCCCACGCAGTGGGCTTTATCGAGTCATACAGATCTGTATGACTCGATAAAGCCCACTGCGTGGGCGAAACGTTGTCAATAAAGGATCACATTATACTGCTTATGTGTTTATTTTTCCATGAAGAAAGATTGAAGACCCTTAAATTACATTCACTTGTAAGACGTAGAATGAGGGGAGACATGATCGAGGTATACAAGTGGAAAATGGGTATTAACAAAGGAGATATAAATAAGGTCTTGAACATAAGAACATAAGAACATAAGAAAGGAGGAACACTGCAGAAGGCCTGTTGGCCCATACTAGGCAGGTCCTTCACAATCCGTCCCACTAACAGAATATTTGCTCAACCCAATCTTCAATGCTACCCAAGAAATAAGCTTTGACAATTCTACCCACTCATGCGCGAGTCCCACTCAAATCCAACCCCTCTCACTCATGAATTTATCCAACCTAAATTTGAAACTACCCAAGGTCCTAGCTTCAATAACCCTACTAGGCAGACTGTTCCACTCATCAACTACCCTATTTCCAAACCAATACTTTCCTATATCCTTTCTAAATCTAAACTTATCTAACTTGAATCCATTATTGCGGGTTCTCTCTTGGAGAGATATCCTCAAGACCTTATTTATATCCCCTTTGTTAATACCCAAGGAGGGTATCTCTCCAAGAGAGAACCCGCAATAATGGATTCAAGTTAGATAAGTTTAAGAACATAAGAACATAAGAACATAAGAAAGGAGGAACACTGCAGCAGGCCTGTTGGCCCATACTAGGCAGGTCCTTCACAATCCGTCCCACTAACAGAATATTTGCTCAACCCAATTTTCAATGCTACCCAAGAAATAAGCTTTGACAATTCTACCCACTCATGCGCGAGTCCCACTCAAATCCAACCCCTCTCACTCATGAATTTATCCAACCTAAATTTGAAACTACCCAAGGTCCTAGCTTCAATAACCCTACTAGGCAGACTGTTCCACTCATCAACTACCCTATTTCCAAACCAATACTTTCCTATATCCTTTCTAAATCTAAACTTATCTAACTTGAATCCATTATTGCGGGTTCTCTCTTGGAGAGATATCCTCAAGACCTTATTTATATCCCCTTTGTTAATACCCATTTTCCACTTGTATACCTCGATCATGTCTCCCCTCATTCTACGTCTTACAAGTGAATGTAATTTTAGGGTCTTCAATCTTTCTTCGTAAGGAAGATTTCTAATGGATATAGGAAAGTATTGGTTTGGAAATAGGGTAGTTGATGAGTGGAACAGTCTGCCTAGTAGGGTTATTGAAGCAAGGACCTTGGGTAGTTTTAAATTTAGGTTGGATAAATTCATGAGTGATAGGGTTGGATTTGAGTGGGAATTGCACATGAGTAAATAAAATTAGCATTGAAAATTAGGTTGAACAAATATTCTGTTAGTGGGATGGAATATGAAGGACCTGCCTAGAATGGACCAACAGGCCTGCTGCAGTGTTCCTCCTTTCTTACTGAGATTGGATGATGGTTTCCCTCGACTACGAGCAGCTATATCTCCAAATGAAGGCGGAATTAACGGAAGCTAGAAGAGAGATTCAACGTTTGAAGGGTATATGCAAGGATTATCCCCGGAACAATGTCGCCGATGATCAGACCAACGAATGGATGCTAGTCGAATCTGAAGGGACGAAGCTGAAGTTGAAGAAGGTCCAGGAGACTGCTGTGAAAACCAGCAACTCTTTCTCCTTGTTATCAGACGAATGTGAAGACATCCCAGCGAAGACCATCTCTACAAAGACCGTCGAGAACTTCATGCACACCGCCAGTCGAGGTAAGAACATTGTTTTAGTTGGGGATAGTCAGATTAAGTTTATGGATAGGGAATTTTGTCTTAAGGATAGGAATAGGAGGCAGAGGGTGTGTTATCCTGGGGCTGGGATGAAGGATATTGTTAGCCGTCTGGACGACCTCATGAGAGGTAATGGGAGCAATCCTATTATCTGTCTCAGTGCTGGAGGCAACGATGTTGGCAGACGTAGGAGTGAGGAGCTGATTAGCAGCTATAGGTCAGCAATAGACAGAATTAGGAACAAGGGTGGGAACCCTGTCATATGTGGTATTTTGCCAAGGAGAGGAGTTGGAAATGAATGGTTGTCCAGGGCAATTGGTGTCAATTGCTGGCTGGACAAATACTGTAAGGAAAATGCAGTAACATTCATTGACAACTGGGACCTCTTCTATGGCAGAAATGACATGTATGCCAGGGATGGGGTTCACTTATCTAGGTCCGGGGTGGGGGCACTGGCAACTGCAGTGGAGGGAGCTGTTAGGGCTTTAAACTAGAAAAAGTTAGTGGTATGGGTTATGGGGGGAAAACAGTGAAGTCCCAGTGTAGTAATGTTATAAATTTTAGGGGAACTAGTAATAGGCAGAATAAGGTGGATATTGGAAAGCCAGTGGCACTAGGTGACAAGGACAGTAATAGGTATAAGGAAAAAATAGAAATGAGCAGGAAGGGTAAAGAGAAAGGAGGGTCTTTAAGTGTATATTACACCAATAGTCGTAGTGCTAGGAATAAGATGGACGAGTTGAGAGTAGTTGCAAGTACAGGTAATATTGAGGTTTTTGCAATAACTGAAACATGGTTTAATATGAAAAATCGGGACTTGCCTGCCGAATGTCACATTCAGGGTTTTAAATTGTTCCAAGTAGACAGAAGTATCGGGAAGGGGGGTGGGGTGGCACTCTATGTCCGTGATCATTTAAATTGTTGTATAAAAATGGGTATAAAGTCTGAATTAACACATACAGAGTCTGTCTGGATAGAATTTTCAGAGGGGCATGAAAAATTGATTTTAGGTGTGATATACCGTCCCCCAAACTTAGATAGGGACCAAGGGAGACTACTATGGGAGGAAATTGTTAAGGCCACAATGCACGATAACATAGTTATTGTGGGTGACTTCAACTTTAGTCAAATTGATTGGAATTTTTTGACTGGGAATTTAGAATCTAACGATTTCTTAGAAGTAGTTCAAGATTGTTTTTTGAAGCAGTTTGTGACAGAACCTACAAGGGAAATAATCTGCTTGACTTAGTTCTGGCAAACAAGGAAACCCTTGTTAATAATTTAGAAATTACAGAGGAACTCGGCGCAAGCGACCACAAATCAATTACCTTTGGCATTGAATGGAAGTTTCATAGTAGGAATAACTCAGTAACGGTCCCAGATTTTCGCTTAGCAGATTACAATGGACTTAGAGAACACTTATCATCTGTGGACTGGGGTAATGAAGAGAGCTATCAATATGACAGTTTTCTGAACACTATACATGCTGCCCAAAGAACATTTATCCCATATAAAGAAATTAGATCGAATAGAAATGACCCAAAATGGATGAATAATAGGCTCAAATATCTTTTAGGGCAGAAGAAAGGAATTTATAGGCGTATCAAAAGAGGTGAGGGTCATCTTACGAATCAGTATATTGACATTAAGAGGGACGTTAAAAAGGGGATAAGAAAAGCTAAGCGGGACTACGAAATTAAAGTTACTAGGGATTCGAAAACTAACCCAAAAAGTTTTTTCCAGGTGTATAGAACAAAAGTTAGAGATAAGATAGGTCCCCTTAAAAATAATTATGGGTATCTTACTGACAAAGAGATAAATGGTATAAAATACCGACACAATGGAAAAATAAACACATAAGCAGTATAATGTGATCCTTTATTGACAACGTTTCGCCCACGCAGTGGGCTTTATCGAGTCACAGACAGATCTACCTGGAAAATGAGCAACATGGAGATATATATAGGGTACAGTCAGGTGGAGAATGCTGGGTCAGGTGGAGAAAGCTGCATGTGAGTCTTAAAAAGTAGTGTGATAGTTAAAAACATAGTGTGACTTAAAGGACCTGCAGTGTACCATTCTTGAGTTCTAGGTGGGATAGCGTTGAAGAAGTTTCTTGGCAATAGGTTCAGCTATGTTGTAGAAGCCGTTGTTCTGGTTGAAGTTGTTGGATATACAGATGAGTGATGATTCTAGGATTCTTCGGTATTGCGTGTTGTCTTCTCTGGCGATGAGTCTTGCGTTTCTGTAGTTGATTAAATGGTTGTGTAAATTTCGGTGTTGAACACAGGCATTTCTTGAGTCGTCAGAACTGCCTGCGTACTGGTGTTCTGAAATGCGTGTTTGTAGGTCTCTGGATGTTTCGCCAACGTATAATTTGCTGCAGCCATTACAAGGGATTGTGTATACCCCTGCCGTGGATTGAAGCTTTTCCTGTCTGTTACTGGTAATGTCCTTAATGGTGGTGGATGTGGATGTGGATACTGGAATGAGGTCTTAGAAAAATGTTGGAAACTTGTTTGGAAATGGAGTTGGTGGGAAGGACTATGGATCTCTTCTCAGCAGTGTCTTCTCTGGGTGTGTTGA
The DNA here is from genome assembly GCA_009830355.1 of Cherax destructor. Lineage (NCBI taxonomy): Eukaryota > Metazoa > Arthropoda > Malacostraca > Decapoda > Parastacidae > Cherax > Cherax destructor. The sequence goes on from WNWK01011508.1 coordinate 38,930, forward strand.
AGATGTTTAATGCCCGTCGTCTGCAGTCTCTAATGAAGTGACGAGGATAGTGAAGTTTGGAAAAACTTGTTCAATGAGGGAGCATTCTTCTTCAAGGAACTCACTGCTGCAGATTCTGAGTGCGCGCAGGAAAAAGCCTATAATTACACCACGTTTAATTTTGGTGTCGTGGTGAGAGTAGAAGTGGAGAAGATCGTGTTGATTGGTAGGTTTTCGATAGACTTTAAAACGAAGTTCATGGTCAGCTTTGCAGAGAAGAACATCAAGGAAAGGAAGAGTATTGTCGACTTCTTCTTCTAGTGTAAACTGGATTGATGGCTCAACCTGGTTGAGTTCGTGTTGGAGAGCTTGAACGTTGAAGCGTCTGGGAGTTATGATGAGAATGTCGTCAACATAACGAAGCCAGGTGACAGAAGAGGGAATAATAGTGGAAAATCGCTCGGCTTCCAAATGTTCCATATATAGGTTCGCAAGGACGGCACTAAGTGGCGATCCCATGGGTAGTCCAAAAGTTTGCTGAAAGAGTTGGTTTTCGAAAGAGAAACATGTAAAGCCCACACATAGTTCAACAAGGTCGATGAAATCGCTGGCTGGAAGAGGAAGATCAAGCGAGTCGTCAATTTTCCTGCGCAAGAGATCGATAGCTTGTGTAGTAGGTACTTTGGTGAATAGGGATGTTACATCAAGGCTGGAGAGTTTCTTGTTTCTGATGTTGATGTTGCGAATGCGATTGAGAAGGTCACCAGAGTGTTTGAGATGTGCTGGACTGATGGTGCCCAAAAGTTTGGAGAGGTGTTTAGCGAGAATTCCTGAGATTTGGTGGGGAGCACTGCCTATTCCCGAGGATATGGGCCTCAATGGGATACCTGGTTTGTGAGTTTTTGGCAGACCGTACATTCTGGCAGGTCTGGGGTTGCTGGGAATGGTGTGTAGAAGTTTCTTTCCTAGTTCTGATTCCCTCAGAATGCGGCGAGTCTTGTGAAGAAATGTTTTGGTGAGGTTGTCCACTTGATTAGTAGTGAGAGGTTTGTAGGTATCTCCAGCCTTGATGTAACATCCCTATTCAACAAAGTACCTACTACACAAGCTATCGATCTCTTGCGCAGGAAAATTGACGACTCGCTTGATCTTCCTCTTCCAGCCAGCGATTTCATCGACCTTGTTGAACTATGTGTGGCTTTACATGTTTCTCTTTCGAAAACCAACTCTTTCAGCAAACTTTTGGACTACCCATGGGATCGCCACTTAGTGCCGTCCTTGCGAACCTATATATGGAACATTTGGAAGCCGAGCGATTTTCCACTATTATTCCCTCTTCTGTCACCTGGCTTCGTTATGTTGACGACATTCTCATCATAACTCCCAGACGCTTCAACGTTCAAGCTCTCCAACACGAACTCAACCAGGTTGAGCCATCAATCCAGTTTACACTAGAAGAAGAAGTCGACAACACTCTTCCTTTCCTTGATGTTCTTCTCTGCAAAGCTGACCATGAACTTCGTTTTAAAGTCTATCGAAAACCTACCAATCAACACGATCTTCTCCACTTCTACTCTCACCACGACACCAAAATTAAACGTGGTGTAATTATAGGCTTTTTCCTGCGCGCACTCAGAATCTGCAGCAGTGAGTTCCTTGAAGAAGAATGCTCCCTCATTGAACAAGTTTTTTCCAAACTTCACTATCCTCGTCACTTCACGTTTAATTTTGGTGTCGTGGTGAGAGTAGAAGTGGAGAAGATCGTGTTGATTGGTAGGTTTTCGATAGACTTTAAAACGAAGTTCATGGTCAGCTTTGCAGAGAAGAACATCAAGGAAAGGAAGAGTATTGTCGACTTCTTCTTCTAGTGTAAACTGGATTGATGGCTCAACCTGGTTGAGTTCGTGTTGGAGAGCTTGAACGTTGAAGCGTCTGGGAGTTATGATGAGAATGTCGTCAACATAACGAAGCCAGGTGACAGAAGAGGGAATAATAGTGGAAAATCGCTCGGCTTCCAAATGTTCCATATAGAGGTTCGCAAGGACGGCACTAAGTGGCGATCCCATGGGTAGTCCAAAAGTTTGCTGAAAGAGTTGGTTTTCGAAAGAGAAACATGTAAAGCCCACACATAGTTCAACAAGGTCGATGAAATCGCTGGCTGGAAGAGGAAGATCAAGCGAGTCGTCAATTTTCCTGCGCAAGAGATCGATAGCTTGTGTAGTAGGTACTTTGGTGAATAGGGATGTTACATCAAGGCTGGAGAGTTTCTTGTTTCTGATGTTGATGTTGCGAATGCGATTGAGAAGGTCACCAGAGTGTTTGAGATGTGCTGGACTGATGGTGCCCAAAAGTTTGGAGAGGTGTTTAGCGAGAATTCCTGAGATTTGGTGGGGAGCACTGCCTATTCCCGAGGATATGGGCCTCAATGGGATACCTGGTTTGTGAGTTTTGGCAGACCGTACATTCTGGCAGGTCTGGGGTTGCTGGGAATGGTGTGTAGAAGTTTCTTTCCTAGTTCTGATTCCCTCAGAATGCGGCGAGTCTTGTGAAGAAATGTTTTGGTGAGGTTGTCCACTTGATTAGTAGTGAGAGGTTTGTAGATATCTCCAGCCTTGATGTAACATCCCTATTCAACAAAGTACCTACTACACAAGCTATCGATCTCTTGCGCAGGAAAATTGACGACTCGCTTGATCTTCCTCTTCCAGCCAGCGATTTCATCGACCTTGTTGAACTATGTGTGGGCTTTACATGTTTCTCTTTCGAAAACCAACTCTTTCAGCAAACTTTTGGACTACCCATGGGATCGCCACTTAGTGCCGTCCTTGCGAACCTATATATGGAACATTTGGAAGCCGAGCGATTTTCCACTATTATTCCCTCTTCTGTCACCTGGCTTCGTTATGTTGACGACATTCTCATCATAACTCCCAGACGCTTCAACGTTCAAGCTTCCAACACGAACTCAACCAGGTTGAGCCATCAATCCAGTTTACACTAGAAGAAGAAGTCGACAATACTCTTCCTTTCCTTGATGTTCTTCTCTGCAAAGCTGACCATGAACTTCGTTTTAAAGTCTATCCAAAACCTACCAATCAACACGATCTTCTCCACTTCTACTCTCACCACGACACCAAAATTAAACGTGGTGTAATTATAGGCTTTTTCCTGCGCGCACTCAGAATCTGCAGCAGTGAGTTCCTTGAAGAAGAATGCTCCCTCATTGAACAAGTTTTTCCAAACTTCACTATCCTCGTCACTTCATTAGAGACTGCAGACGACGGGCATTAAACATCTTCAACACACCCAGAGAAGACACTGCTGAGAAGAGATACATAGTCCTTCCCACCAACTCCATTTCCAAACAAGTTTCCAACATTTTTTCTAAGACCTCATTCCGAGTATCCACATCCACATCCACCACCATTAAGGACATTACCAGTAACAGACAGGAAAAGCTTCAATCCACGGCAGGGGTATACACAATCCCTTGTAATGGCTGCAGCAAATTATACGTTGGCGAAACATCCAGAGACCTACAAACACGCATTTCAGAACACCAGTACGCAGGCAGATCTGACGACTCAAGAAATGCCTGTGTTCAACACCGAAATTTACACAACCATTTAATCAACTACAGAAACGCAAGACTCATCGCCAGAGAAGACAACACGCAATACCGAAGAATCCTTGAATCATCACTCATCTGTATATCCAACAACTTCAACCAGAACAACGGCTTCTACAACATAGCTGAACCTATTGCCAAGAAACTTCTTCAACGCTATCCCACCTAGAACTCAAGAATGGTACACTGCAGGTCCTTTAAGTCACACTATGTTTTTAACTATCACACTACTTTTTAAGACTCACATGCAGCTTTCTCCACCTGACCCAGCATTCTCCACCTGACTGTACCCTATATATATCTCCATGTTGCTCATTTTCCAGGTAGATCTGTCTGTGACTCGATAAAGCCCACTGCGTGGGCGAAACGTTGTCAATAAAGGATCACATTATACTGCTTATGTGTTTATTTTTCCACTGACAAAGAGAATGAAATGTGCTCTATTTTTAATAATTATTTTCTCTCGGTTTTCACTCAGGAAGACACTAATAATATCCCAAGAATTAGGTATTTTAGTGGGCCTGAAGAAGATAAATTATGTAGTATCACAGTCACTAGCGAAATGGTTATCAAACAGATAGACCGTTTGAAGCAAAATAAATCGCCAGGCCCTGATGAGCTTTTTTCAAGGGTTCTTAAGGAATGCAAAATTGAACTCTGTGAACCCTTAACTAACATTTTTAACCTATCTCTTCAAACAGGTGTAGTGTCTGATACGTGGAAGATGGCTAATGTAATTCCTATTTTTAAAGCAGGGGACAAGTCGTTACCATCAAATTACCGCCCAATAAGTCTAACTTCAATTGTAGGCAAATTATTAGAGTCGATTATAGCTGATAACATAAGAAGCTATCTCGATAGGCATAATTTGATTAATGATACTCAACATGGATTCACCAGGGGCCGTTCCTGCCTAACTAATTTATTAACTTTTTTCAGTAAGGCTTTTGAGGCAGTTGATCATGATAAAGAATTCGATATTGTTTATTTGGATTTTAGTAAGGCTTTTGATAGAGTACCACTTCAGAGACTGTTAAAGAAAGTGGCTGCTCACGGCATTGGAGGAAAAGTGTTTTCATGGATCGAGTCATGGCTCACCAATAGGAAGCAGAGGGTGTGCATTAATGGGGTTAAATCTGAGTGGGGATCTGTAACAAGTGGCGTTCCACAGGGATCGGTTTTGGGCCCGTTGTTGTTTATAATATATATAAATGACCTTGACGAGGGAATTACTAGTGATATGAGCAAATTCGCTGATGACACGAAGTTAGGTAGGATAATCGATTCAGACGTAGATGTAAGAACATAAGAAAGGAGGAACACTGCAGCAGGCCTGTTTGCCCATACTAGGCAGGTCCTTCACAATCCATCCCACTAACAGAATAATTGCCCAACCTAATTTTCAATTCTACCCAAGAAATAAGCTTTGAAGATTCTATTAACTCAAGTGCGAGTCCCACTCAAATCCAACCCCTCTCACTGATGAATTTATCCAACCTAAATTTGAAACTACCCAAGGTCATAGCTTCAATGACCCTACTAGGCAGACTGTTCCACTCATCAACTACCCTATTTCCAAACCAATATTTTCCTATATCCTTTCTAAATCTAAACTTATCCAATTTGAATCCATTATTGCGGGTTCTCTCTTGGAGAGATATCCTCAAGACCTTATTTATATCCCCCTTATTAATACCCATCTTCTACTTATATACCTCGATCATGTCTCCCCTCATTCTTCGTCTTACAAGTGAATGTAATTTAAGGGTCTTCAATCTTTCTTCATACGGAAGATTTCTAATGCTATGAATTAACTTTGTCATTCGTCGCTGAATGTTTTCTAACGAGTTTATATCCATTCTGTAAAATGGAGACCAGAACTGAGCTGCATAATCTAGGTGAGGCCTTACTAATGATGAATAAAGCTGTAATATAACCGCTGGACTTCTGTTGCTTACACTTCTTGATATAAATCCCAGTAATCTATTTGCCTTATTACGTACGCTTAGGCATTGCTGTCTTGGTTTAAGGTTGCTGCTTACCATCACCCCCAAGTCCTTCTCGCAATCTGTATGGCTAAGTTCTACGTTATTTAACTTATAAGTGCTTGGGTTATGGACACTCCCGAGCTTCAGAACCTTGCATTTTTCTACATTGAACTGCATCTGCCACTTTTCTGACCACGAATTAAGTTTGTCTAAATCTTCCTGAAGTTCTATGACATCTATGTTTGAATCAATTATCCTACCTATCTTCGTGTCGTCGGCGAATTTGCTCATATCACTAGTAATTCCCTCATCAAGGTCATTGATATATATTATAAATAACAATGGGCCTAAGACTGATCCCTGTGGAACACCACTTGTTACAAGTCCCCATTCGGATTTAACCCCATTTATGCACACTCTCTGCTTCCTATTGGTGAGCCATGACTCGATCCATGACAGCACTTTTCCCCCAATGCCATGAGCTGCCACTTTCTTTAACAGTCTCTGGTGCGGTACTCTATCAAAAGCCTTACTAAAGTCTAAATAAACAATATCGAATTCTTTATCGTGATCAACAGCCTCAAAAGCTTTACTGAAGAAGGTTAATAAATTAGATAGGCAGGAACGGCCCCTCGTGAATCCATGCTGGGTATCATTAATCAAATTATGGTTATCTAGATGGCTTCTAATAATATCAGCTATAATTGACTCTAGTAATTTGCCTACAATTGAGGTCAGGCTTATTGGGCGGTAGTTTGACGTAGTGACTTGTCCCCTGCTTTAAAAATAGAATTACATTAGCCATCTTCACATATCAGACACTACACCTGTTTGAAGAGATAAATTAAAAATGTTAAATATTGGTTCACAGAGTTCCATTTTCATTCCTTAAGAACCCTTGCAAAAAGCTCATCAGGACCCGGCGATTTATTTTGTTTCAGTCGTTCCAGCTGTTTCATAATCATTTCGCTAGTGACTGTGATATTACATAATTTATCTTCTTCTGGGCCTCTGTAAAAATTAATTACTGGGATATTATTAATGTCTTCCTGTGTGAAAACCGAGAGAAAATAATTATTAAAAATAGAGCACATATCATTCTCCTTGTCAGTAAGATGCCCAAAGTTATTTTTAAGGGGACCTATCTTATCCCTAACTTTTGTTCTATAAACCTGGAAAAAACGTTTTGGGTTAGTTTTTGAATCCTAGCAACTTTAATTTCATAGTCCGTTTAGCTTTTCTTATTCCCTTTTAACGTCCCTCTTAATGTCAGTATACTGATTTATAAGATGACCCTCACCTCTTTTTATGCGCCTATAAATTCCTTTCTTCTGCCCTAAAAGATATTTGAGCCTATTATTCATCCATTTTGGGTCATTTCTACTTGATCTAATTTCTTTATACGGGATAAATGTTCTTTGGGCAGCCTGTATAGTGTTAAGAAAACTGTCATATTGATACCTCTCTTCTTCACCCCAGTCCACAGTTGATAAGTGTTCTCTAAGTCATTATAATCTGCTAGCGAAAATCTGGGACCATTACTGAATTATCCCTACTATCATACATCCATTCAATGCTAAAGGTAATTGACTTGTGGTAGTTATTCTGGGTGACTTCAACTTTAGTCAAATTGATTGGAATTTTTTGACTGGGAATTTAGAATCTAACGACTTTAGAAGTAGTTCAAGATTGTTTTTGAAGCAGTTTGTGACAGAACCTACAAGGGAAATAACCTGCTTGACTTAGTTCTGGCAAACAAGGAAACCCTTGTTAATAATTTAGAAATACAGAGGAACTCGGCGCAAGCGACCACAAATCAATTACCTTTGGCATTGAAAGGAAGTTTCATAGTACGAATAACTCAGTAACGGTCCCAGATTTTCGCTTAGCAGATTACAATGGACTTAGAGAACACTTATCATCTGTGGACTGGGGTAATGAAGAGAGCTATCAATATGACAGTTTTCTGAACACTATACATGCTGCCCAAATAACATTTATCCCATATAAAAAATTAGATCGAATAGAAATGACCCAAAATGGATGAATAATAGGCTCAAATATCTTTTAGGGCAGAAGAAAGGAATTTATAGGCGTATCAAAGAGGTGAGGGTCATCTTATGAGTCAGTATATTGACATTAAGAGGGACGTTAAAGGGATAAGAAAAGCTCGGACTACGAAATTAAAGTTGCTGGGATTCGAAAATAACCAAAAGTTTTTCCAGGTGTATAGAACAAAGTTAGAGATAAGATAGGTCCCTTAAAATAATTATGGGTATCTTACTGACAAAGAATGAAATGTGCTCTATTTTAATAATTATTTTCTCTCGGTTTTCACTCAGGAAGACACTATATATCCCAAAATTAGGTATTTTAGTGGGCCTGAAGAAGATAAATTATGTAGTATCACAGTCACTAGCGAAATGGTTATCAAACAGATAGACCGTTTGAAGCAAAATAAATCGCCAGGCCCTGATGAGCTTTTTCAAGGGTTCTTAAGAATGCAAAATTGAATTCTGTGAACCCTTAACTAACATATTTAACCTATCTCTTCAAACAGGTGTAGTGCCGGATACGTGGAAGATGGCTAATGTAATTCCTATTTTTAAAGCAGGGACAAGTCGTTACCATCAAATTACCGCCCAATAAGTCTAACATCAATTGTAGGCAAATTACTAGAGTCGATTATAGCGGATAACATAAAAGCCATCTCGATAGGCATAATTTGATTAATGATACTCAGCATGGATTCACCAGGGCCGTTCCTGCCAACTAATTTATTAACTTTTTTCAGTAAGGCTTTTGAGGCAGTTGATAATGATAAAGAATTCGATATTGTTTATTTGGATTTTAGTAAGGCTTTTGATAGAGTACCACATCAGAGACTGTTAAAGAAAGTGGCTGCTCATGGCATTGGGGAAAAGTGTTGTCATGGATCGAGTCATGGCTCACCAATAGAAGCAGAGGGTGTGCATAAATGGGGTTAAATCGAGTGGGATCTGTAACAAGTGGCGTTCCTCAGGGATCGGTTTTGGGCCCGTTGTTGTTTATAATATATAAATGACCTTGACGAGGGAATTTCTAGTGATATGAGCAAATTCGCTGATGACACGAAGATAGGTAGGATAATCGATTCAGACGTAGATGTCAGTGAACTACAGGAGGATTTAGACAAACTCAATTCCTGGTCAGAAAAATGGCAGATGCAGTTCAATGTAGATAAATGCAAAGTTCTAAAGCTCGGAGTGTCCATAACCCAAGCACTTTATAAGTTAAATAACGTAGAACTTAGCCATACAGATTGCGAGAAGGACTTGGGGGTGATGGTAAGCAGCAACCTTAAACCAAGCAGCAATGCCTAAGCGTACGTAATAAGGCAAATAGATTACTGGGATTATATCAAGAAGTGTTAGCAACAGAAGTCCAGAGGTTATATTCAGCTTTATACATCATAGTAAGGCCTCACCTAGATTACGCAGCTCAGTTCTGGTCACCATATTACAGAATGGACATAAATTCGTTAGAAAACATTCAGCGTAGAATGACTAAATTAATACATAGCATTGAAATCTTCCTTACGAAGAAAGATTGAAGACCCTTAAATTACATTCACTTGTAAGACGTAGAATGAGGGAGACATGATCGAGGTATACAAGTGGAAAATGGGTATTAACAAAGGGATATAAATAAGGTCTTGAGGGTATCTCTCCAAGAGAGACCCGCAATAATGGATTCAAGTTAGATAAGTTTAGATTTAGAAAGGATATAGGAAAGTATTGGTTTGGAAATAGGGTAGTTGATGAGTGGAACAGTCTGCCTAGTAGGGTTATTGAAGCAAGGACTTGGGTAGTTTTAAATTTAGGTTGGATAAATTCATGAGTGAAAGGGGTTGGATTTGAGTGGGAATTGCACATGAGTAAATAAAATTATCAAAGCTTATTTCTTGGATAGCATTGAAAATTAGGTTGAACAAATATTCTGTTAGTGGGATGGAATGTGAAGGACCTGCCTAGAATGGGCCAACAGGCCTGCTGCAGTGTTCCTCCTTTCTTATGTTCTTATGTTTTTGAGTTAATAGAATCTTCAAAGCTTATTTCTTGGGTAGAATTGAAAATTAGGTTGGGAAATTATTCTGTTAGTGGGATGGATTGTGAAGGACCTGTCTAGTATGGGCCAACAGGCCTGCTGCAGTGTTCCTCTTTTCTTATGTTCTTATGTTCTTATGTTTAGCTTTTCTCATCCCCTTTTTAACGTCCCTCTTAATGTCAATATACTGACTCATAAGATGACCCTCACCTCTTTTGATACGCCTATAAATTCCTTTCTTCTGCCCTAAAAGATATTTGAGCCTATTATTCATCCATTTTGGGTCATTTCTATTCGATCTAATTTCTTTATATGGGATAAATGTTATTTGGGCAGCATGTATAGTGTTCAGAAAACTGTCATATTGATAGCTCTCTCCATTACCCCAGTCCACAGATGATAAGTGTTCTCTAAGTCCATTGTAATCTGCTAAGCGAAAATCTGGGACCGTTACTGAGTTATTCCTACTATGAAACTTCCATTCAATGCCAAAGGTAATTGATTTGTGGTCGCTTGCGCCGAGTTCCTCTGTAATTTCTAAATTATTAACAAGGGTTTCCTTGTTTGCCAGAACTAAGTCAAGCAGGTTATTTTCCCTTGTAGGTTCTGTCACAAACTGCTTCAAAAAACAATCTTGAACTACTTCTAAGAAGTCGTTAGATTCTAAATTCCCAGTCAAAAAATTCCAATCAATTTGACTAAAGTTGAAGTCACCCAGAATAACTACGTTATCGTGCATTGTGGCCTTAACAATTTCCTCCCATAGTAGTCTCCCTTGGTCCCTATCTAAGTTTGGGGGACGGTATATCACACCTAAAATCAATTTTTCATGCCCCTCTGAAAATTCTTATGTTATGTGTGCCGTGAAGGTTCTCTCTACATTTTCTAGTTCAGCAATTTCCCCTGCCTTGAAAGGTGCAGTTAGTGTGCAGCAATATTCCAGCCTAGATAGAACAAGCGACCTTAAAAGTGTCAACATGGGCTTGGCATCCCTCTATAATCTGTAAATAACTTTGTAACTTGTCATGATTGTGACCAGATCTACCTGAGTTCATTACCTTTGTAACTTGCTCAGCTATCAATACTTTGATGCCCAGTCCCTGAACCCATTATAGGAACATAAGAATGGAGGAACACTGCAGAAGGCCTACTGGCCCATACAAGGCAAGTCCTTATCAAAACCACCACTACCTAAAAATTTATTCCCGTACTCACGACACAAATCAAACCCAGCCCCTCCCACTCATATATTTGTCCAATCTCTTTTTAAAGCCACCCAAGGTCCTAGCCTCTATCACAGTACTCGGAAGATTGTTCCACGCATCTACAACTCTGTTCGAAAACCAGTACTTGCCTATGTCCTTTCTAAATCTAAATTTATCCAATTTAAATCCGTTATTTCTCGTTCTTACTTGGTTCGATATCCTCAGTATTTTATTAATATCTCCTTTGTTTATGCCCATCATCCACTTGTACACCTCGATGATATCTCCCCTCATTCTACGTCTCTCCAGAGAGTGGAGATTCAACGCTCTAAGTCTATCTTCATACGGGAGATTTCTTATACTGTAAATCATTTTAGTCATTCTTCTTTGTATGTTCTCCAATGAATCTATATCCATCCTGTAGTAAGGAGACCAAAACTGAGCTGCATAATCCAAATGAGGTCTCACTAGTGATGTATAGAGCTGTAAAATAACTTTTGGACTTCTGTTGCTTATACTTCTTGAAATAAATCCTAGTAATCTGTTAGCCTTATTGCGCACACTTAGGCACTGTTGTCTTGGCTTTAGATTTCTGCTTACCATGACTCCCAAGTCTTTTCACATTCTGTATGATCAAGCTCAACTTCACCTAGTTTATAAATTCGAGGGATATTTTCATTACCAACGACAAGCACCTTACACTTGTCCACATTGAACTTCATCTGCCACTTTTCAGACCAAGACATTAATTTATCCAAATCCTCCTGGAGTTCACTGTTATCCTCCTCAGAATGAATTATACGGCCTATTTTTGTATCATCAGCAAATTTACTCATGTCACTTGCAATTCCTTCATCAAGGTCATTAATGTAAATTATGAACAACAATGGGCCCAAAACTGATCCTTGTGGAACGCCACTAGTGACAAATCCCCATTCAGATTTGACCCCATTAATGGAAACTCTCTGCTTTCTATTGGTAAGCCATGCCTCTATCCATGCTAGAACTTTACCTCCTATACCATGAGCTGCCACCTTTCTTAAGAGTCTCTTGTGAGGTACTCTATCGAAGGCCTTACTGAAATCCAAGTAAACTATATCATATTCTTTATCACTGTCTACTGCCTCAAATGTTTTATTGAAAAACGTCAGTAAATTTGTCAGGCAGGAACGACCTCTCGTAAACCCATGCTGAGATTCATTAATCAAATTATGTTCTTCAAGGTGACTTCTGATAATATCAGCTATAATCTTTTGACTACCCCCCACAGGATGGGTATGGGGTGCATAATAAAGATATTAAACTAAAAATAAACTTCCCTCTATTTCATTAGTTAGAAGATTTTTCACATTAGTTGCAGTCTTTATGTAAATGATCCACTATTGTAATGTAACTTCTTACGTCACATGACCTGTTCCCAGTGATTAGAAGTTTAGGGCTGGCTATTAACTATCTCCTAGTTATTTTACCTCATGCTATCTGCAAACTGTGTGGTCAACTCTACCCGACCCCATATGGGGTGGGGTGTGGGGGGACCGGTGTGTGGTTGGCATTCCTCTCTACCTCAGATTGCCGAGTCACCATTTGGAGAAGACCCGGGCCGGATGTACCGGCGAACCTACAACAACACTCTCTACCTCAGAGGCTGGTGCCACAGCGCTACCATACTCTGAAAAACTTAACCCTATTTTTCCTGTTGTTGCCCTTGCAACATTGCACAGCTCCTGATGACGCACTGAGACGTGTGAAAGTACTTGAGCTAAAGATTTCCACCCCCACTCCCAACCATGGCTTGTCTTGCATTGTCAAGATAGCCTGTCTGCGATTGTTTTGTATATATTATATATAAAACAATCGCAGACATATATCAATGCACCACGCAGAAACAAGCGGGTATATAAAGAGAAAGATCGCAGTCAGCAGGACTCGATACTGCTACTGGGGACAGACAAGATTCCCAGGCAGCGCTCTTATCCACTCATAAGAACATAAGAACATAAGAAAGGAGGAACACTGCAGCAGGCCTGTTGGCCCATACTAGGCAGGTCCTTCACATTCCATCCCACTAACAGAATATTTGTTCAACCTAATTTTCAATGCTACCCAAGAAATAAGCTTTGATAATTTTATTTACTCATGTGCAATTCCCAATCAAATCCAACCCCTTTTACTCATGAATTTATCCAACCTAAATTTAAAACTACCCAAGGTCCTTGCTTCAATAACCCTACTAGGCAGACTGTTCCACTCATCAACTACCCTATTTCCAAACCAATACTTTCCTATATCCTTTCTAAATCTAAACTTATCTAACTTGAATCCATTATTGCGGGTTCTCTCTTGGAGAGATACCCTCAAGACCTTATTTATATCCCCTTTGTTAATACCCATTTTCCACTTGTATACCTCGATCATGTCTCCCCTCATTTTACGTCTTACAAGTGAATGTAATTTAAGGGTCTTCAATCTTTCTTCGTAAGGAAGATTTCTAATGCTATGTATTAATTTAGTCATTCTACGCTGAATGTTTTCTAACGAATTTATGTCCATTCTGTAATATGGAGACCAGAACTGAGCTGCGTAATCTAGGTGAGGCCTTACTAATGATGTATAAAGCTGTAATATAACCTCTGGACTTCTGTTGCTAACACTTCTTGATATAAATCCCAGTAATCTATTTGCCTTATTACGCACGCTTAGGCATTGCTGTCTTGGTTTAAGGTTGCTGCTTACCATCACCCCCAAGTCCTTCTCGCAATCTGTATGGCTAAGTTCTACGTTATTTAACTTATAAGTGCTTGGGTTATGGACACTCCCGAGCTTAAGAACTTTGCATTTATCTACATTGAACTGCATCTGCCATTTTTCTGACCAGGAATTGAGTTTGTCTAAATCCTCCTGTAGTTCACTGACATCTACGTCTGAATCGATTATCCTACCTATCTTCGTGTCATCAGCGAATTTGCTCATATCACTAGAAATTCCTCGTCAAGGTCATTTATATATATTATAAACAACAACGGGCCCAAAACCGATCCCTGAGGAACGCCACTTGTTACAGATCCCCACTCCGATTTAACCCCATTTATGCACACCCTCTGCTTCCTATTGGTGAGCCATGACTCGATCCATGACAACACTTTTCCCCCAATGCCATGAGCAGCCACTTTCTTTAACAGTCTCTGATGTGGTACTCTATCAAAAGCCTTACTAAAATCCAAATAAACAATATCGAATTCTTTATCATTATCAACTGCCTCAAAAGCCTTACTGAAAAAGTTAATAAATTAGTTAGGCAGGAACGGCCCCTGGTGAATCCATGCTGAGTATCATTAATCAAATTATGCCTATCGAGATGGCTTCTTATGTTATCCGCTATAATCGACTCTAGTAATTTGCCTACAATTGATGTTAGACTTATTGGGCGGTAATTTGATGGTAACGACTTGTCCCCTGCTTTAAAAATAGGAATTACATTAGCCATCTTCCACGTATCCGGCACTACACCTGTTTGAAGAGATAGGTTAAAAATGTTAGTTAAGGGTTCACAGAGTTCAATTTTGCATTCCTTAAGAACCCTTGAAAAAGCTCATCAGGGCCTGGCGATTTATTTTGCTTCAAACGGTCTATCTGTTTGATAACCATTTCGCTAGTGACTGTGATACTACATAATTTATCTTCTTCAGGCTCACTAAAATACCTAATTCTTGGGATATTATTAGTGTCTTCCTGAGTGAAAACCGAGAGAAAATAATTATTAAAAATAGAGCACATTTCATTCTCTTTGTCAGTAAGATACCCATAATTATTTTTAAGGGGACCTATCTTATCTCTAACTTTTGTTCTATACACCTGGAAAAAACTTTTTGGGTTAGTTTTCGAATCCCTAGCAACTTTAATTTCGTAGTCCCGCTTAGCTTTTCTTATCCCCTTTTTAACGTCCCTCTTAATGTCAATATACTGATTCATAAGATGACCCTCACCTCTTTTGATACGCCTATAAATTCCTTTCTTCTGCCCTAAAAGATATTTGAGCCTATTATTCATCCATTTTGGGTCATTTCTATTCGATCTCGGCCACACAAATGCCATATAAGCTGGGCAGCCTGGTTCACAAGCCATGTTTCTTTCCCAGCCTGGGCACGCCAGTGAGCCTCAAGCATAGATTCAAGCTATTTCAATCTCCTCCTGTATGTTCTGACCTCTCAAGCGAATTTTATATCGATGCACCATGCAGAAACAAGCGGGTATATAGAGAAAGATGGCAGTCAGCAGGACTCGATGCTGCTACTGGGGACGGACAAGATTCCCAGGCAGCACTCTTATCCACTCAGCCACACAAATGCCACATAAGCTGGGCAGCCTGGGAATCTTGACCATCCCCAGTAGCAGTATCCAGTCCTGCTGACTGCGATCTTTCTCTGTATATACCCGCTTGTTTCCGCGTGGTGCATTGATATATAAATCGCTGTCCGCTTACAACCAAGAGTGATTTGAGTTTGGATCGTGTGACGTACTGGCAAGGCGATATATTGTCAGTAGCATCCTGAGGGAGGAGCTAAGTAGCATCCTGAGGGAGGATCTAAGTAGCATTCTGAGGGAGGAGCTAAGTAACATCCTGAGGGAGGAGCTAAGTAACATCCTGAGGGAGGAGCTAAGTAACATCCTGAGGGAGGAGCTAAGTAACATCCTGAGGGAGGAGCTAAGTAACATCCTGAGGGAGGAGCTAAGTAGCATCCTGAGGGAGGAGCTAAGTAGCATCTTGAGGGAGGAGCTAAGTAACATCCTGAGGGAGGAGCTAAGGACAACAATGGAATTCAGCCAAAACTTTTCGGAAGAAGCAACCCTAAGGCTGCCTCTCCTCTTTCAGCTTGTATATAAAATGTTTTTATTTTATTAATTGTGTCCATTACTCCTTACACGATTTATTAATTTCACGATATTATGTAATTCTCATTTGAATGTGTTTATCAGAGTGTGGAGTGTGTGTTGCTGTCAGTACTACAAGGCTACAAGGGATTAAGCTCACCTGGCACTAGCACCTACATCACCACCACCTTCCAAGACTCTCACTTCACCTACCTGACCAATGACATCAGACTCCTGATGATGATCATAGGCAACTCTGTGTTTTACCTGACATCACTCTCTAGATGTTCTCATCTAGCAACTCTCTCTCTGCTCTCTCTCTCTCTCTCTCTCTCTCTCTCTCTCTCTCTCTCTCTCTCTCTCTCTCTCTCTCTCCTCTCTCTCTCTCTCTCTCTCTCTCTCTCTCTCTCTCTCTCTCTCTCTCTCTCTCTCTCTCTCTCTCTCTCTCTCTCTCTCTCTCTCTCTCTCTCTCTCTCTCTCTCTCTCTCCTTCTTCTCTCTCTCTCTCTCTCTATATATATATATATATATATATATATATATATTATATATATATATAACATGTCGGCTGTTTCCACCAAAACAGGATGACCCAAAATGAAAGAAAAACCAAAAAAAGAAAGAAAAAACTTTCATCAACATTCAACACTTTCACCATCACTCGTACATAATCACTTGAAACTGGGCAGCTACCTGAGGTATGGAAGAAGGCCAACGTAGTCCCCATCTTTAAAAAAGGAGACAGAAAAGAGGCACTAAACTATAGACCGGTGTCACTTACGTGTATAGTGTGCAAAATCCTGGAGAAAATCATCAGGAAAAGAATGGTGGAGCACCTCGAGCTGAACAGGATAATAAACACCAGACAGCACGGATTCCGGGAAGGCAAATCCTAGAGTTCTATGATAAAGTAACAGAAGTAAGGCAAGCGAGAGAAGGGTGGGTTGATTGTTTCCTGGACTGCAGGAAGGACTTCGACACAGTTCCTCACATGAGATTAGTAAAGAAGTTGGAAGAACAAGCATGTATAACAGGAAGGGCACTGGAATGGATCAGGGAATACCTCACAGGGAGGCAACAACGGGTCATGGTGCGTGTTGAGGTATCACAGTGGGCGCCTGTGACGAGCGGCGTACCGCAGGGGTCAGTCCTAGGACCAGTGTTATTCTTGGCAAATGTAAACGACATGACGGATGGGATAGACTCAGAAGTGTCTCTGTTCGCAGATGATGTGAAATTAATGAGGAGAATCACATCGGAAGAGGACCAAGCAGGACTTCAAACAGACCTGGACAAGCTTGACATCTGGTCTAGCAACTGGCTTCTCGAATTCAATCCCACCAAATGCAAAGTCATGAAGATCGGAGAAGGACAACGAAGACCGCTGACAGAGTACAGGCTAGGTGGACAAGGGCTACAAACCTCGGCAAAGGAGAAAGACCTTGGGGTGAGTATAACGCCAAGTACGTCTCCGGAGGCACACATCAACCAGATAACTGCGGCAGCATATGGGCGACTGGCAAACCTAAGATTAGCGTTCCGTTACCTAAACAAGGAATCGTTCAAGACACTGTACACCGTGTACGTCAGGCCCATACTAGAATATGCAGCACCAGTCTGGAACCCACACCTGGTCAAGCACGTAAAGAAACTAGAGAAAGTGCAAAGGTTTGCGACAAGGCTAGTTCCACAACTCAGGGGTCTGTCCTATGAAGAAAGGTTGAGGGAAATAGGACTAACAACACTGGAGGAAAGAAGGGTCAGAGGAGACATGATAACGACATACAAAATACTGCGGGGAATCGACAAGGTAGACAGGGACAGGATGTTCCAGAGAGGGAACACAGAAACAAGGGGACACAACTGGAAGCTGAAGACTCAGATGAGTCAAAGGGATGTTAGGAAGCATTTCTTCAGCCACAGAGTAGTCAGGAAGTGGAATAGTCTAGAGAAAGATATAGTGGAGGCAGGAACCATACATAGTTTTAAGACGAGGTATGATAAAGCTCATGGAGCAGGGAGAGCAGAGACCCAGTAGCTGACAGCGAAGAGGTGGGGCCAGGAGCTGAGTCTCGACCCCTGCAACCACAATTAGGTGAGTACAATTAGGTGAGTACTATCTTTGCAGAGGCGCTCGGATACGACAGCTTAGACGTCCCTCCAAACTGCCAATATCCCAAACCTCTCCTTTAAAGTGCAGGCATTGTACTTCCTATTTCAGGGACTCAAGTCCGGCTAACCAGACTTGAGTCCTTGAAATAGGAAGTACAATGTGTGGAGTTACTAAAAGTATTTGCCCTCTGACTAACACTTTTAGTAACTCCACACCTCCTCCTAATTGCCACACTACGAATTCTCTGCATAATATATACACCACACATTGCCCTTAGACAGGACATCTCCACTGCCTCCAGCCTCCTCCTCGCTGCAGCAATTACAACCCATGCTTCACACTCATATAAGAGTGGTGGTACCACTATATTCTCGTACATTCCCTTCTTTGCCTCCATGGATAAGGTTTTTTGACTCCACAGATTCCTCAACGCACCACTCACCTTTTTTCCTTCATCAATTCTATGGTTAACCTCATCCTTCATAAACCCATCAGCTGACACATCAACTCCCAGATATCTGAAAACATTCACTTTTTCCATACTTCCTCCCTCAAATGTGATATCCAATTTTTCTTTATCTAAATCGTTTGATACCCTCATCACCTTACTCTTATCTATGTTCACTTTCAACTTTCTACCTTTACACACCCTCCCAAACTCGTCCACTAACCTTTGCAACTTTTCTTTAAACTCTCCCAAAAGCACAGTATCATCAGAAAAAAGGAACTGTGTCAACTCCCATTTTGTATTTGATTCCCCTTAATTTAATCCCATCCCTCTCCCTAACACCCTAGCATTTACTTCTTTTACAACCCCATCTATAAGTATGTTAAACAACCATGGTGACATTACACATCCCTCTCTCTGTAAAGGTTGGGTGCATAATGGATGTGTGTTCAATTATGGTAATGGTGCCAGATTTCATTTTGTTTGTAACAAATGCACTTTGGCACAGTTACCCTTTAGCAATGATGACATTGATTTACATATTTGTAACTCTAGTGACCCCTTACCATATATTGATGATTATGTCTGTTTTATAACAACAGGTCTTCACTTTGTTAATGTCAACACAAGATCACTTCTTCCAAAATTGGCAGAGATTAGGATTCTAGCTAACAGAACTAGAGCGACAGTTATATCCATCTCGGAATCCTGGTTGGATGATACGGTGACTGACGACGAGGTCAAAATAGAAGGTTACAATATAAAACGCTTAGATAGGAATAGAAAAGGTGGTGGGGTATGTGCCTACATAAGGAACGACATAGCCTATAATCCAAGACCTGATTTAAATGACAATAAACTGGAGATTCTATGGTTTGAAGTGTTGCTACCCAAGACCAAACCCATCTTAGTAGGAACTAGTTATCGCCCTCCCACCCATGACCAGTTCTTAGAGGACTTTTCGAGAATCTTGTCAGGACTTGATAACAATGACGAGACAATAATATTAGGAGACTTCAACATCTGTTTTCAACAGCAAAATAACGGGCCTTGTAAAAGATATAAGCAAATTCTGGATTTAAATAGTTACACGCAACTAATTAATACACCAACCCGGATCACACAGTTCTCAGCCACCCTAATTGACCACATACTTTGTAACCGCCCTGAGAACATTAGTCAGTCAGGGGTCATTACCACAGGCCTAAGTGATCATTTCATCATTTACTTTACCAGGAAAATTACTAGGGAACGGATAGGCCTACACAATACAATAAAAGTTAGGTCAACTAGAAACTACAATAAAGAAACACTGGTAAATATGCTACACAATTGTGACTGGTCATTGATAACAAGTTGCACGGACGTAAATGATGCCTGGGAAAAATTCAAAACAATGTTCACTGCCATCCTTGATAATATTGCACCAGTTAAAGAGGTTAGGATTAAACGAAGAACTGAACCCTGGATGACTACTGAGATATTACATAATATGAAATTCAGAGACCAGTTGATAAAAAGATTTAAGGCAAACAGACAGGATATTGCAGCACTAAATGAATTCCAAAGGGTGAGGAACAGAGTGCAGAGGCTTATAAAAGGCGCAAAGGCAAGACACTATTGCTCAAAAATCGAAGAGTACAAGAATAACCCTAGAAAGCTCTGGCAACAACTCAGACAGTTGGGGTATAGCCATAAACCCGTAGATAGATCTAACATAGTTCTAAATGTCGATAACGAGGTATGCCACGAAACAATTAAAGTGGCAAATTGTTTTAATTCATACTACACAACTGTCGCATCAACACTAGTAAGTAAGCTACCAGCTGCATCAAATACCTTTAACACAGACTCTGATAAATTTAAAACATACTATACCAATAAAGGAGTAACTCCAAACAGTTGTCAACTAGTAAGTGTATCTCATGACTTCGTGCAAAAAGAACTAAGCAGGTTAAACCCAATTAAGAGCACCGGCCCAGATAAAATCCCGTCTAAGTTCCTAAAAGATGGTGCCTCTGAACTGGCAATCCCCATTGCTCACATAATAAATTTGTCCATCACCACTAATACAGTGCCAGAGGGGTTCAAGGAGGCCAGAGTTACTCCTATCTTCAAGAAAAATAGTAGGTCTGATGTCAGCAACTATAGGCCTGTTAGTATACTCAGTGTAATATCCAAAATTCTAGAGAGGGCGGTGTACTGTCAAGTAGTTAAATATCTTAGTGACAACAACATTCTTCATAGTTACCAATCAGGCTTTAGGAGCTCTTACTCAACCGACACCTCCCTAATTAATCTGATGGATTACATGAGAACTGAAATGTCTATAGGGAACCTCATAGGAATGGTAACTTTAGACTTGCAAAAGGCCTTCGATACTGTCAACCACAATATATTATGTAAGAAACTTCAAGCTATCGGCATAGGTTCCATAAGAACATAAGAACATAAGAATGGAGGAACACTGCAGAAGTCCTACTGGCCCATACAAGGCAGGTCCTTATCAAAACCACCACTACCTAAGAATTTACTCCTGTACTCACGACACTAATCAAACCCAGCCCCTCCCACTCATATATTTGTCCAATCTCTTTTTAAAGCCACCCAAGGTCCTAGCCTCTATCACCCTACTCGGAAGATTGTTCCACGCATCTACAACTCTGTTCGAAAACCAGTACTTGCCTATGTCCTTTCTAAATCTAAATTTATCCAATTTAAATCCGTTATTTCTGGTTCTTACTTGGTTCGATATCCTCAGTATTTTATTAATATCTCCTTTGTTTATGCCCATCATCCACTTGTACACCTCGATGATATCTCCCCTCATTCTACGTCTCTCCAGAGAGTGGAGATTCAATGCTCTAAGTCTATCTTCATACGGGAGATTTCTTATACTGTAAATCATTTTAGTCATTCTTCTTTGTATGTTCTCCAATGAATCTATATCCATCCTGTAGTAAGGAGACCAAAACTGAGCTGCATAATCCAAATGAGGTCTCACTAGTGATGTATAGAGCTGTAAAATAACTTTTGGACTTCTGTTGCTTATACTTCTTGAAATAAATCCTAGTAATCTGTTAGCCTTATTGCGCACACTTAGGCACACTTAGACTGGTTTAAGTCCTATCTTAGCAACAGGAAACAAATTGTCAAAATCAACAAAACGGAATCAGAACCACTAAGCCTGACCTCAATTGTAGGCAAATTACTAGAGTCAATTATAGCTGATATTATTAGAAGCCATCTAGATAACCATAATTTGATTAATGATACCCAGCATGGATTCACGAGGGGCCGTTCCTGCCTATCTAATTTATTAACCTTCTTCAGTAAAGCTTTTGAGGCTGTTGATCACGATAAAGAATTCGATATTGTTTATTTAGACTTTAGTAAGGCTTTTGATAGAGTACCGCACCAGAGACTGTTAAAGAAAGTGGCAGCTCATGGCATTGGGGGAAAAGTGCTGTCATGGATCGAGTCATGGCTCACCTATAGGAAGCAGAGAGTGTGCATAAATGGGGTTAAATCCGAATGGGGACTTGTAACAAGTGGTGTTCCACAGGGATCAGTCTTAGGCCCATTGTTATTTATAATATATATCAATGACCTTGATGAGGGAATTACTAGTGATATGAGCAAATTGCCGACGACACGAAGATAGGTAGGATAATTGATTCAAACATAGATGTCATAGAACTTCAGGAAGATTTAGACAAACTTAATTCGTGGTCAGAAAAGTGGCAGATGCAGTTCAATGTAGATAAATGCAAGGTTCTGAAGCTCGGGAGTGTCCATAACCCAAGCACTTATAAGTTAAATAACGTAGAACTTAGCCATACAGATTGCGAGAAGGACTTGGGGTGATGGTAAGCAGCAACCTTAAACCAAGACAGCAATGCCTAAGCGTACGTAATAAGGCAAATAGATTACTGGGATTTATATCAAGAAGTGTTAGCAACAGAAGTCCAGAGGTTATATTACAGCTTTATACATCATTAGTAAGGCCTCACCTAGATTACGCAGCTCAGTTCTGGTCTCCATATTACAGAATGGACATAAATTCGTTAGAAAACATTCAGCGTAGAATGACTAAATTAATACATAGCATTAGAAATCTTCCTTACGAAGAAAGATTGAAGACCCTAAAATTACATTCACTTGTAAGACGTAGAATGAGGAGACATGATCGAGGTATACAAGTGGAAAATGGGTATTAACAAAGGGGATATAAATAAGGTCTTGAGGATATCTCTCCAAGAGAGAACCCGCAATAATGGATTCAAGTTAGATAAGTTTAGATTTAGAAAGGATATAGGAAAGTATTGGTTTGGAAATAGGGTAGTTGATGAGTGGAACAGTCTGCCTAGTAGGGTTATTGAAGCTAGGACCTTGGGTAGTTTCAAATTTAGGTTGGATAAATTCATGAGTGAGAGGGGTTGGATTTGAGTGGGACTCGCGCATGAGTGGGTAGAATTGTCAAAGCTTATTTCTTGGGTAGCATTGAAAATTGGGTTGAGCAAATATTCTGTTAGTGGGACGGATTGTGAAGGACCTGCCTAGTATGGGCCAACAGGCCTGCTGCAGTGTTCCTCCTTTCTTATGTTCTTATGTTCTTATGTTCTTAATAATGATCTGATACGAAATGTCACCACATCAAAAACAATATACCCAGATCACAACGTAATAGAGGTTCAGACATGTATGCGCGGGGCCCCAGACCGACAAAATGTGATCAGTCACAAGGGAGTCTTCACCAATTCAACTTTAATACCAAAAACATAAGGTGGGACCAAGTAAACCAAGTCCTAAATGATATAAACTGGGAAGATAGCCTAAGCATCACGGATCCTAACCTATGTCTAGAACAAATTAACTCTGTGGCACTTGAGGTATGCTCAAGGCATATTCCATTAAGGAAAATGAGAAGATGTAAACTAGAAAGAGAAAGGCGCTCCCTATACAGGCGAAGGCAAAGAATAACAGAGCGGCTAAAAGAGGCCAATATATCTGCAATACGGAGGGAGACACTGGTCAGAGAAATAACAAACATCGAACAAAAGCTAAAGGAATCTTACAGGAGTCAAGAAACGTGGGAAGAACTAAAAGCCGTAAATGAAATTGAA
This sequence comes from Cherax destructor, assembly GCA_009830355.1. Lineage (NCBI taxonomy): Eukaryota > Metazoa > Arthropoda > Malacostraca > Decapoda > Parastacidae > Cherax > Cherax destructor. Next base: position 62,371 of record WNWK01011508.1, read on the forward strand.
AGAAACCCAATGTATTTTTTTTCTTATGCCAAATCAAAGTCGAGAACAACATCCAGTATTGGGCCCCTACTTAAACAAAATGGGTCCTACACAGATGACAGCAAGGAAATGGGTGAGCTACTGAAGTCCCAATATGACTCAGTTTTTAGCGAGCCGCTAACCAGACTGAGAGTCGAAGATCTAAATGATTTTTATGACTGAGACAGAATTTGGTAGACACACACCTATCTGATATTATACTGACGATAAATGACTTCGAAAAGGTGATAAATGACATGCCCATGCACTCCGCCAGAGTCCCAGACTCATGGAACTCTGTGTTCATCAAGAACTGCAAGAAGCCCCTATCATGTGCTTTTAACATCCTATGGAGAGGAGCATGGACATTGGGGTCGTCCCACAGTTACTAAAAACAACAGACATAGCCCCACTCCACAAAGGGGCACTAAAACAATAGCAAAGAAATACAGACCGATAGTGCTAACGTCCCATATCTTAAAAATCTTTGAAAGGGTTCTAAGAAGCAAGATCACCACCTATCTAGATATCCATCAGTTACACAACCCAGGGCAGCATGGGTTTAGAGCAGGTTGCTCCTGTCTGTCCCAACTACTGGACAAGTATGACAAGGTCCTGGATGCTCTAGAAGACAAACAGAATGCAGATGTAATATACACAGATTTTGCAAAAGCCTTTGACAAGTCTGACAATGGAGTAATAGCGCACAAAATGCGTGATAAAGGAATAACAGGAAAAGTTGGTAGATGGATCTATAATTTCCTAATAAATAGAACACAAAGAGTTATAGTAAACATAGTAAAGTCTGAGGCAGCTACGGTGAAAAGCTCTGTTCCACAAGGCACAGTACTCGCCCCCATCTTGTTCCTCATCCTCATATCGGACATATACAGGGATATAAGCCACAGCGCCGTGTCTTCCTTTGCATATAACACCCGAATTTGCATGAGTGTCCTCCATTGAAGACACTGCAAGACTCCAGGCAGACATCAACTAAATCTTTATATGGGTCACAGAAAACAATATGAAGTTCAATGAGGAGAAATTTCAATTACTTCGATATGGAAAACGTGAGGAAATTAAAACTTCATCGGAGTATAAAACAAATTTCAACCACACAATAGAGCGAAAACTAATGTCAAAGACCTGGGAGTGATCATTTCAGAAGATCTCACTTTCAAAGACTATAACATTGTATCAATCACATCTGCAAGAAAAATGACAGGATGGATAATGAGAACCTTCAAAACCAAGGATGCCAAGCCCATGATGACACTCTTCAGGTCGCTTGTTCTATCTAGGCTGGAATATTGCTGCACACTAACAGCACCTTTGAAGGCAGGTGAAATTGCTGATCTAGAAAATGTACAGATAACTTTCCGGGCCCCATAACTGTGATAAAACACCTAAATTACTGGGAACCTTGAAGTTCCTCAACCTGTACTCCCCAGGGCTAGTCGGGGCAGATACATGATTATATACACTTGGAAAATCATAGAGAGATTAGTATCAAACTTGCACACGAAAATCACTCCCCATGAAAAGCAAAAGACTCGGCAGACGATGCAACATCCCCCAATGGCAGGGGGCCACTAGCACGATAAGAGACAACCCCAATAAGTATCAGGGGGCCCCAAAACTGTTCAACTGCCTCCCAGCATACATAAACAAATGGGTCCCCACACAGATGAAAAAGCAATGAAATGGGTGAGCTACTGAAGTCCCAATATGACTCGGTTTTTTGCGAGCCGTCCCAAATGAGAGTCAAAATCTAAAAAAAGGGGTTTTTTTTGACTGAGACAGAATTTGGTAG